>JALLPC010000165.1:3783-17086 GCA_036940045.1 Stephanocyclus meneghinianus | reverse complement strand
TTTTAGTCAATAGCAAACAGCAAAAAAATTCAAATATTCGCCGAAAATGCTATTCGCTATTGGGCTATTGGCCAAACTAAATCACAGCCTCATTGAGGTGTAATTGTGGCGGAAAGATAGACTCCATAATTGACATTTTTGTACTTCAAAGCAGTTTTAGACTGGTAACAGTTAATAACGTTTTCTTACGTCGTACCATACACGTTAGAGTACACGTACGATAGGCCTACATACATGGGTGCCAGGTTTGAGAAGGCATTATGCTTGCTTTCCTTGACAAGTTTGCCTTGACGATGAGAGAATTCCATCTTGCCACTTGCCACGAGACAAAACTCCGCCGCAACCGAGATTCCATGTTGGTTGACGAGTTACAATATTATATTATATTAAACCCCAAGATAGTTCTTCGTCACCTCACACAGTTAATTATTATTTCCCCGCACAACTGGAATAGTCGCAGATAATTGTTTCAGCAGCGCGTCGAAAGGATGGCGAAAAAAGCAATCCTGGAAGTCCTGGAATCCACCATAGGCCGCTACGTGCACAACCTGGATCCCACCACACTCAACGTGGCCGTGTGGTCTGGCCAAATCCAGCTCTCCTCGCTGTCACTCGACGTGGACGCCGTCAACGCCGAACTCGGCCGGAGAGCGCGGGAAGCGCCAAATTTAGCCAGTCCGTTCCGAGTCTGCGAGGGACAGTTTGACAACGTTTCGCTCGACGTTCCCTGGGCGAGGCTCACCAGTCGTCCGGTGGTTTTCAGGGCGCGTGGGCTGCGCGTGGGCATGGAGCCGTTTGATTTCTTGAAAGAGGACGCCCACGATGTCGGCGCCCATGGCGGCAGCGAGGCGCTGGAAAAGACTGCAGCCAACAGCCAGAGAAACAATTCCATTGCCAGAGAGGAAGCGGCGCGGAAACGAGCCAACGCGGTGCGCATGGCATTGGAAGAAGGAGACGACGAACCATCTGCCGATGAAGAAAGCAAGCAACAAAAAGGCACGTCCAGTTCCACATTCACCTCGCGACTCGTTCGACGAATAGTCGAAAACCTACAATTTGAGATCGAAGACGTTCATGTATCCGTGCGAGGATGCGGCGTCGCCGCCGGGGTGGTCTTGGGTTCGCTTTCGTTAGTCACCACAGATGTTAACGGGATGCGAACCTTTGTCGATCGACAGACAAATGCTAAAGATCCCGCCAGCTCCTTTTTATACAAGGAATTACTCATTACTGGATTGGGAATATACTTGCAGCCTGATGGGAATGCTGGAAGTGGTGCTATGCAACAACCAAAGCAGAAGCAACAGCAACAGCAACAACATCAGCAATACCAACAGCAACAGCAACAGCAACAGCAACAGCAACAGCAACAACAACCAATACAAGCATCCCAAACAAAGGACTATGTTTTGTCGCCGTTATCCTTTCAGGCTAAACTCCGTCAATCCGATTTAGACAAATGTGTCGATTTTCCAAAATATCTCGTGCATTCCAAGTTGTCATCATTGTCCATTGGTCTAACACGGACTCAACTCGAACTAGGACACAGACTCGCCCTAGCAGTAAAGCCTCAACATGGCATCCGACCGCTATTCCCCGAATATAGACCGCTGGTGTCCATAAAGTCTGATCCCAAACAATGGTGGCGATATACCGTTCAATGTATTGGGAGACTGAATCGACGTAGATCATGGCTGGAATTTTATTCCGCGTTCCAAAAACGCAAGGTCTATGTAGAACTGTACAAGCGAATGGCTCATGCGGACATTGCTCCATGGTTATCTCCCCTGACCGACTCAGAAAGAAGGGAGCTCGAGGAAATTGAAAGAGATAGGTCTATCTCCATCGGGGGACTGATGTATTGGAGGAACTTGGCTGATGCACAGGTGGAGAGAGAGAGAGAAAAGATGATTGCCAAGCGTGAAAAGCAAGGTACAAGTGGGAGTACCCCTGCCAAGAGTAGAACAAGATATTCTCTATTTGGCACACCAAAGAAGGAAGTATTGAGAAGAGAGTCCACAGAAGCAGAGTTTTATGAATGTTTGGATGATGAAAATGCAGCTCCCATCACGTTGTCTCCCGACGAAATGAAAGAATTGGAAGAGTTGGCCATGAAGAAGGCTGACCAGACTCTTACCAAAGATTCCATGTTTTGCAATGTCAATTTCACTTTGGGCTCATTTCAAGTCAATCTTACTACTGCCACCAATCAATCCATCACCTCATTGGAAATGGATATGGTGTCTACCTCCTTCAAAGCCAAGGCAGATGGATCATTTGCATTCAGTCTATCATTGCTCAGCTTGGAAGTGTTAGATAGCGTCACTCCAGGCACTTTTTATCCCACAATATGTAGAAGTTTGCAAAAATCACAAACAAAACAATCTCACGCGTTTCAACTGACATTAATCAAAAGTAAGGTGGGAGATCAAGAGTTAGTACTTAAAATGGTGGCTTGCGAGATCGTTGCCTCACCGCTGTTGATATTTGCGGTGGTGGAGTTCTTCAAATTGCCTGTGCCACCGAGCATGAACGCAGCAAACAATCCAATGTTGTTGCAGACTGTCAGTGGTGAGGAGGATATGTTTTTTGATGCGAGAGAGCGAGAATCCACGATGTTATTATCGTCTCCACTACGTGTCTCGTCCAACGCCCCAACGGCTTCTCCGAATTATCATCCTGTACATAATAAAGATGGCAAGGTATCAGACAAACTGTCATCGGCAATAGTGGATGCGTGGAATGGGAAAAACCAAAAGAAACAACACTGGACGATGGACTTTGACATTTCGGCTCCCATCCTCATCCTCCCCGAAGATTGTATTCATACCAATTCAGTTGTTCTAATTTGCAACTTTGGTAAATTTAATTTCACCTATGGCTCCGATGCCCTTTCGCGGTCTGTAGTGGAATGGTTCAATGCCCATCAACGTGCCAACAAAATGGACTCCGAAATTGATCATTTAAAGCTGGAAATGAATGATTTATCATTTACTATATCTTCGGTTGGAGATGCATCTAAGAAAGACCTCGAGAGTCTTCATCGTGATGTTTCTACTAGTGTCATTTCCCCGGTGTCATTCACGTTGGACATTGGATTAGAGCATACCATATCCTCCGGAGATAATACCCCCCGAACATGTGTCATTGGCGTCTTGCCCGCGATTATCCTGTGTTTGGCGCCATCTCATGTGACTAAGGTCCTCCGCGTGGCAGGCATTTGGTCATCAAATCTTCGTAAACTGCGAGGTGATCCACAAGTCACGACCGAACCTTCAACGCTTGAGGATGTTGAAGAAGAACCAGATCTGGAAATCATGTCAAGTGGGTCCGGCATATCTCTTTTGGATGTGCACTATGCAAATGAAAATGCCAGCAAAAAGACTTCGCTGTCCAAAAAAGATCGACTGGAGTCCATGTTGCGTGAGAAGAAAGGATGCGAGAGCTCTGTCGCAGCTGATTTTATGCATGTGTCTCTGTCGTTGTTGAGGCTTTCATTGTGAGTTCCACCTGGTCGTAACGTGACTTATTCTCAATCCTTCATTTGACCTTCATTTGCTATGTGTTTTCTCGACCACCATACCTTGGAATGCAATCTACAACTATGTCACTGGCACATCGCCGGGCAGTAACATTTACACCGAAAATGGTGACGGGGTCGAAGCTCATCTGGTGTCAGTTAAAGCTTCATCTTCTCTTTCCACTGATGGATCATCGTCATCAAGATTATGTATGGGTTGGTTCTGGATACTAGACCGCCTTGAAAGCGAGCTGAAACTACCGCGACGTCAGCGTCTTGTGTGCCATTCCAATCTTCCTAGACTGGCAGACGTTTATGCTGAGAATGATCAATATGCTGCTATCATGAATGACCTAACACAGCAAGGGGTTTTCGCGTCTAATTATTGCGGTTCCGCAGATCTTGCAGACATTCAAATTAGCAAGTTGCCCTCCAGTAAAGTTCAAGAGTTTCACAATTACGTGACTGGATTTTCTCGGCAATACGCAAACCACATACGGGACGCTGATCAAGTGAGTCGGTTTCGTTGTAGGTTGTGTTTTATTGCCGGCTATCATATAATCTAACACATGGTCCCATGAAATGATGTCAAGGTCGCTGTCATAAACGCCAAATTCACCAGCCTCTTCATCAACTGGAACCCACATGCCATCAAGTCGTTATTTGCTGCAAAAGAGCACCTCTTGGACTTTAAAGATCGAGCCTATTGGACGTACGAGAACATGTCTTCAACAAGACAGCGAGATGTAAAAGTTAGCACTCCAGTAGAAACGAGAAATGGCATGAATGAAGACATTACAGAAGAGGGCTCTGTTTTTATTTTCGCTCAGATGGACACTTTTGAAATATCGTTAAACAGTGTAAAGGTGGGTCGAAGATCGTGCAGTCGTGCTTGTTACCACCGTCGTACTTGGAGGCTGTATTCTAAGGAGGTTTCTGTTTCCTACACAACCCTTACCAAAGGATGACTTTCCTCTATTCACCCTGACAATGTGCGATGCTAAAGTGAATCGTTACGCCATGTCACAATGTAACTCTGAAATGGATCTTGTCGTAGGAGACCTTCGTATCGAAACTCCTGCTTTCGGTCGAACACTGGATTCGTATCGCACAATCCTCGGCTTGGCACCAAGTGTGTCGACAAGCCTTCTATCCGTTAGATATTGCAAAGGAAACAAGTCAATAAGCACCTGCAATGTCGGCGACGCAGATAAACATGAATGTGAAGCATGTGCCGTCATTTCTTTGTCTCCTATGCGGTAAGTTTTAGAGTCTCTCTTTAGTCTTTCGTTTCTCTTGCTTGCTGCTACATGACTTTACTTCGATAACATTGATTTTTCTCTACGATGTTAGCTTTGTACATTTGCACTCGCAGGTGTTCACTCTCATTGATTATGTTTCGGATGGGGTGTTTGGAGCTATGGCTGCTAGTGTAGCCTCCACCGCAGCAGCAGCGGCAATGGAAGTAGCGAGGAGTTCGCAAAATGGAGAACGTCTTTTTTACGTAGTCGCATCAGGTTTTGACTTCGTGCTTCCCCGAGCTGCATACCCAGAAAACTTCTTTGTTTTCCACACCGGAGAGCTTGAAGCACACTACAGAACGCTCGAAAATGAAGCTGGTTCTATTGCTCAGATTTCTCTGAATGATTTATCTTTGAGCTGTGACCAAAATATGCCGTTGGTAAGCCTTCCCGTCAACCTTTCCATTTCAGTTCAAATGAAGCCTCCGTTATATCAAGGCACAGAAGACGAACGAGCGACAAGGGTTGACATGTCAACAACTCGAATTCGAATTCAATTGGCTCAGTGCCATTACGCTCAAATTGTGAGTAACATTTCAGTTGCATGTTCTTGTGCCCTCCAAGGTTGTATCGCTCATCATTGCCAAACTCTCATGTGACACTTTTCTTTGTGTGCAATAGATGCACACGTTAGACTATAACATTGGAGAGACAAGCAATTTTCTTCGATCGGATATAATGCTTGCAAGCAGTCTCTCAACGCCTGCTGCCACAGGTGACAAAAGCAAATCTATAGCTGAGGCAACTGTGGACTCCATTCTAAAAAATCTCACCCACGCTGGGGTACAAAGCATTGTAGTCATCAAAAGAATGTATATTAATTTCAACATACAGGTGCGTTCTTCATCATTCCACGATCAACGCAGAGCCAAGATTGTCTTTCTAATACGTGTGCACACTGTTGGTTGGGCAGGAACTCTCTCTTGAGCTATGCGGAGTAGACACTGACGACCCAATTGTGTCAATTGCTGCTGTTAACGCGCAAGTCTTGATACAACTTTTACCAGACGACCGGCAGACCAGGGCATATATGACATTACATGATTTAGTCTGCGACGATAGAAGGGTAGGAGCATGCGGCAGAACGTTCCGTCGAATGGTAGGTCGTGCTGGGGCTGGTAAATATCATCACTCAACATCTCGCAGCTCACGAAATGACGATGAAGATGTGTTTCAAGTCAACTACACAAAAAATACCGAAGATCAATCCAGACTAATAGGTTTGTTTTATTATATATGGTTTCTTGTGTCGCCGAATAACGAATCATTCGAACGTCTTACCGAACACTTAAAAAATATTTCATGCCCAATGAATAGAGGTCAAGCTTGGCTCGTCACAAGTTGTTGTACTCCCAGATGTCATCACTGACATTTTGAATTTCATAAACGTCCCAACTCTCAACACAAACCGAATAATGAATTCACGAACTTCGTCAAGGCTGTCCACACAATCAGAAGGGGAAATGCAGGTTTTAGTTGCGGATGACGATCCGGAGGCTGTGGAGACATGTTACGGCGAAAAACCATCGTTAGCTTTGAAAACCACACACTATCGCATAGACTCTTCTAATATGCGCTTGGTACTTGTAGACCTTGGAAGTATTGACTCGTATGGTTCGCTCGTCACTTCAAAACCAGCTTCTACTCTGACTGAGACAATAGGTGCGCATTGCATACAGCTTTTAGTGTGACATGTGTGTGTTTCTCTCCACGATAACTCTGAATTCGATTCTCGTCATAGTTCTACAAGGGAAAATGCAAGCCAGCTTTGATATGGTAACAGACACCGTTGCCGAAACAACTGTCCAGAAAGATTACAAGATTGACGCTCAACGGGTGGAAATGTATACTGCCCAAGGAGCAGACTTACTACATCCCGTCCAAATAGCCGAACCTGCAAAATTTTCCATTTTCTATTACCATAATAGTGCTCAATATCTGACAGAGTTCAAATTCGTGACGTTGACTCCTATCGATGTCACCATATCAATGCAAAACTTAGCATTAGCCAGTGCTCTTGCAACCAGCATTTCTGATTCATTCGGATCCTCAAAGAGAGGGGAAAAAGACGACATCGAGTTTCATTCGCTATCACCAAGTGATGCAAAACGAATTTCGCGTTTGGATTCAGCGCTAGCAAAAGAGTCAGATCAGTCAACCCAAGGTGCTAGCGAGCATAAGACAGATATATCAGTGCACTCTGATCACGAGGTCGCACATAAACGACGCGTCATCAAGATAAAAATGACGTCTCCTGAAGCCATTTTCACTGTTACAAATGATTTCCAAGGTCTTGATGAAGCTTTATTCAAAGTGGTCGCAATGAACTTTGTTTTTGGAGGGGAAATCGACTATCCAACAGGGCTCCCGTCAGAGAAGCCTCTGTTTGGTTTCCATACTAACACAAGGTACGAAATGCTTTTACCATCGTTCTCGTCAAACTTTTTGATCCCACAAAATGTTCTTTAAAGTTGATCTCACATCTGAAATGCATGACACCAGCATTCTCGCTGATTACTTTGATGCCGCAAGTGCTCGGTGGGAAACTCTGCTGACCGACCCCTGGGAGGTCACTTTCAATGGCTCGAGATCTCCTCAAGCACGCTTCGACACAAACAGAATGTCTAGTACATTCGACCTTGAGTCCAACCCTTGCAGCGTGTCGTTTACTGAGCACTTTCTAGTTAATGTTGGCGCTGCATCTCGCATGTGGTCTGTCTATTCTGGTAAGCAAACACCGAAGTCAGATCAAACACTTGCATATTGCTCTAACTCTTCCTGATTTCGAACACATGCACAAGGCGCAACAAAGAAAGCGACTGCATTGGTCGAGGAAGGAGGTGAAACCGATGTATCCAGACGAAGGTTATCGAGGAGTATGGCGGCTCATGCCGCAAGGTCCCTCATCACCACTTTGCCCTATGCGGTGCGTTCTTGTTAATTGATGTATATAATCATGGTCTTAATCTTCCTTAACCAAATCTTTACTCTGTCCATTTAAGATTGAGAACCATTCAGGTATCAAGTGAGCACAACAACCACGCAACTCATTTTCTACAGCGAAGTATTTGATTATCTCACCACGTCTTTTGTTCACCTTGTCTCCCAGTGCACATTATTCGATCTACAAAGACCCAGTAAAGATTCCCTTGCCAACAAGTTCAACTCAGTTCTTTCAATTTGAGCTGTTTCCTGGACGCGGCTCTGGGGGGTTGCGAAGATATGGCCAAGATATGAAGCACTCAAAATCTCTAGTTCTCTATGTTGGGAGCACAGAAATTCAGATTCATGATATGGACAGAGAAGTGAACAAAAAAAGATCCGCGCATTACATTTCAGCTTACCGAACTCATGTTTTCACCAATGTTGTCAAACGAGGAAATTCTACCGTAAGCTTTTTCCTTTGCTCTACATTCACCGGCATTTACGTCTAACACCCATGACCTTTTGTCAGGTTCTTCATCTTAGCAGTCACGTGGAAATCTTCAACTGTACTTCACTGCCATTTCGCATTTCTATTATCGGAGACGATGATGTCCATGACTTAGGAATGGTAAACCGAGATCGCAAAAACTCGTCGGGTCGTAAAAGCCAATCCCTTTTTGATGAACACATGGATCTCACGACGCATTCTGTGTTTGGTCTCCCTGCACAGTTACTACGAAGCTTTACAATAGATAATTCTGAAACTTTGTGTGTTCAGGTATCACCTGTGCTCGAGGGTGACGAGGGCACTGATTTGGTGGGTTTGTTCAATTTACCTCATTTAGAACATCTTATCGAGCTGGCAACATTAGAGGCCGAGCGTCAAATCATTGAAGTGTCCTGTCACCCCGTGTCACACAGGTCAACATCTCCACATCCCTCATTGGCAGCCAATGTTTGCTGTGACGTATCGCTTGTTGATGATGCCCATCCATTTGTTCAGTTGTCCATAATGCCCAGACTGATCCTTACGAACAAGTTGCCTATTGACATTATGCTGCGAACACCAATGCCACACACATTTACCAAAAAGGAATCGATCCAATCTACTACATCGGATTATAGAATCATTGACAAAAATTTTACCACTCACGGTTAGTATCCCCCAAAGCGCAAATTGAAGAGCTCTTTCAACTCAATACTAGCTCAAGTGTCTTGCCTCATCTCACATACTCAAAAATGTCATCATCACAAGAGATGAAACCCCTTGGATCAGTAGAAGTTTTCACTCCAGGTCCCAGCATTGCCGTATCAATTATCTGCGCTGATCTACCTATTGCTGGAGCCGTGACGGACTGGATGGACGGCGGATGGCTTGATATACCTCTGGGGTCGAGCAAAAAACTCCCTGAACCAGTAAAATTGATCTTTCCGTTCAAGACTGAGTCCCTTGTCAAATACACTTCATCGAGGCAACTGTCGCGAGGCCTAGAACACGCCAAAGGGAGCGAGTTTTTTGTTCTAGGTATGTTCCTATTGGCTGCATTCAAGAGACATATCTCTAACATGAGGATGAATCTCATTCTTGTCGCAACACTTTCATGAGTTTAGAAGCCGATGATGTTACTCCTGATCTCCAAGATACCGGCGAGAGGAATCTTGTGAATGTCGAGGAATCGACAAGAACAGTAGTCGTGGTTGTCGTAAACTATGCCGTTGATCACACGGGAAATTTATTATTCGAAGAGGTTACTAACATGGACGAGGCATCTAAGAAGATCAGACCAGATCCAGTTTGTATGTCCCCTCCTTTTAGCGCCTTTTCATCCGCTAAACTTCGTCGAAGAGTGTCTCTGTTGCCTGGGAGCTCAAGATATATCCGACTAGTAGAATTGACTATGGATGGCGATGATGGCATGAAAAGGAGCATGCCATTTAGAGTGGATGACGTTTCAATGACAGAAGGTATCGATTCGATGCCCATTCTTTGGGCCAACAACACTCCTTCTGGTTACTTCGCCTACAGAAACTTAACTGCGGAAGGTTCTGAGATTCATGTCGTGCCTGAGTTTGTTGTGTTCAACGGGTCTCGGCACCATCCGATATGGGTGAAACAACTTAGCCGCAGCCCGTTTTTGCTGGAACCCAACAAGATATTTCCAATCTCCCGAGATAAAAACAATTGCATCATTGTTCAGTTTGAGGTACCAGCAATCAATGGACTCACTGGTCCAGTCCAAATAGATCAAGTAGGTTTAAGAGTAGTTCTTGCAAAGTCAAAGGAGACTGGCGAAGCCCTAGGAAGCTTGGCAGTTCAGACTGTTACAGGAGCAAAGGACTCGCGATTGGTAATTAAGATAGGTGCCCTAAATGTTCGAGATACGCAAGTGTCCCAAACGACTGGTGGTCTCTTTGAACATGATTTCTTGCGATTTCGTGTCCGGTGGTCGGAAATGAGAGTCACGCTCAAAGATACCGAAGAAGATCACAAGAAATATGAAGAAAATAGAACCGCGATCCGGAAATATTTGGAGCACCACAATGTGAAGTCTCTTGAAGTCGAAAAACGTCTCGCAGAAGCACGTAAAGAGTACAACCAGAGTCTAGAAGGAAGTCGAACCGCATTTCCTGATGTCGCTCAAATCATTCTCCACCGATTCACTGTAGACTTCCAGCGTATTTTTAAAGAAGACGAACACAGTTCTCAAGGAGTGGGGCTTCCTTCCCACGAGAGATCACAGTTTTCTATTGTCATCCACAACGTTCGTATAAAAGATTGCTCTCCCAATACCCAAAGTCCCAATGTATTTGACTCTGTGTCCGACAAGAGCTTTTTTGATTTATGTGTACGCACAAGAGGTCCATTAAATGCTGACCTAATTCGTGTTGATCTTTTTGATCTCAACTTGGCATACCGTGATGGGAAAGCAGAGAAAATAGTTATAAACACAGGAGAAGATTTTGTGTGGAGAATACTTGACATAGCGAATAGAACCATGTTGGCTACTGCTGAATTGGCAGGGGTTGATCTAGATTTGATGTGGAACGAAGAAACTGGAAAGTTTTCGGTGTCAATTCGTGATCCTATTTATGATGATTTAGACTCTGGTACGTTCACTGAGCGTTGTTCCGCTGTATAGCCATGATGTATTTACATTTCTGGCAACATGGTTCTGACTTTACTTATTTTCATCAATCTTCAAGATGGTAATTACCAACCGCCGAGGAGCGATAAACTCTACGATGTAAAAAAGTTGAGGGTCTCCCCTTTTGTTCTTCTTTTGAGTTTCAAACGCCAGCCTCAGTCATCCCGGTATGCAATTATCCGTGGGGTCCGCGGGGCGAAGCTAACAAATTACTTTACTACACGATTGAAGTTCACCATTGATCGGTACGTAGCGCTTCGTTTTATACGTCAACTGTGACCATGCGGGCATCGTCAATAATACTTTTTTACATCTTCCTTATCCAGTGCGGAGCTCCCGTTTCAAGGTTACATGGTACGCGATATCAAAGGACCTCCCGATAGACTAGCTGACACTATCAAAACAGTGTACATAACCCAGCTCAAAACAAAAATGGTCACACTCATGACTGCAACAAGTATCCAAGATTGGAAGTATCTCACAGCTCGAGAATCTGGCGGGGAAGAATTTATCGAAGGTGATTTACTTCGGATGACTGGCAACCTCGCGGGCAGATCTGCCAAATTTGTCCTAAAAAAGTCGGGAGACTTCATTGGCGAAAGTGTCATGGCTGTTACTGGGACAATCGGAGGTGGTATCCAAGATGTGTCAGAAACCATCGGTGTAGGAGCTGTGGGTGCTGGGGTCAACAGTCTTGTTTCTGGACTAGGCGAAGGAGTAAGCAGTACAGTTAAAGGTGTGGGAACAGGGGCTGGTGACATTGTTCGAGGAGCAGGTAAGGGTATTGGTCAGGTTATAGGTGGCCTGGGAGGAGGAGCCCAGCTTGTTGCCAAAGGTTTTGGGAGAGGAATCACCACTGGGGACATGTCAGGAGTTGGAGAAGGATTTGTATCTATGGGTAATGGTATTGGGCAAGGTGTTGAGACAGCAGTAGAGGGCACTGTGAGTGGAGTTTTGTCTGTTGGGAAAGGTGTATTTTCTGGTTTCAGAAGTGTTGGTAAGGGCATTGGGGGTGTATTCACGGGAGCGCAACAACGCGAGTCAGAGAGAAAGACGAGTTCAACTAGTAAAAAGTGAGGATTTCCACGTCGTTTAAGCATTGGTGACTTATCCCGCAAATAATCTATCAGATCATGGAGGTTACCAAATGTACATTGTAAACACATAAAAAGAACATACAGAGGAATGAAATTATTCCGCAGGGTCATTGTAAAGTTCTATTAAAGCTGGCTTTTATAATGCTCAAAGAAATATGCAAGAAAAGGATAACCGCTGAATTGAAAGTGGGGTTTGGTGATTTTGGCTCTACCAAGCATTTCCACCTTAGGTGCTGCTCCTATCGAAAATTTGTGGATACTGAGATGAAACTTGCATTAAATCTAAGCATCTATTACAAGGATTAAACCATCATGTGCTTCAATATCTGTGTTGGGACACTGTGTTAAACACTTTTTGGTATGCATCCCAGTGTAAATTTCATCCACCCCCAGCATTCATCTCAACCTCTACATCTTTTTCATCAAAGTCTGATCTAAGATAGTCCATATCATCAATGTGTCTTGTAATCCAGAGCAGCAAGAGGCCACATTCCAATATGTCAGATAATTCCAGCCAATGAAAGCTCTTTAGTAATGGAAATGACATCTGTGAGAGATATGACATGTCAGTTGTGATCAATGGCTTGGATACCTCAAGGAAGCTTGGGGTCCCCAATATGTCTGTTGCTCGACAGAAATCGGAGTTTAATTGACTCATAACTATACCTTTTTCTCTAACATCCATGAGCTTGTTCAAGTTGTTCAAGACTCCCTCATTTCTTTCTTAGTGGTTTAGGTTCTTCTGATTGTATCTTTGCAAATATTGCTTGAGTTCCACAAAAGGAGGCATTTCTTGGCCACCCAGAGGCCACAAAATCTTTTGACAGAGCTGCAGGGGAGGGCAGTGAAAATTATAAATGGTTCATGCTCATGCACCTCAGTGGTAGAGGACAAATTGAGATAACTCTTACTTAGATACATACATATTTTCACCTCAAAAATATTGACAGTCTACTCAAACTTTTCATGAGAGGCCCATTGATAGTCATCACCAATCTCCATCAATCCCTCCATCTCAAAAATAATATCTCCCTCGATGGCAGCCCCCCTCTTTTGCAATAACAATTGATGTCCACACAACAGACTCTTACAAAATCAGCCAGAGTCAGGCTGAGAGAAGAGAGAGAGAGAGGGGGAGGTATATTATATGATGTTATGTTGGCTGAATTTAAATAGAAGGCTTAATTTTCCAAAGAACATGAATAACATATGGTACCGTCAAGCCATTTTTACCATAAGAACCATGACTGTCTTTATGGAGCAAAATCATGTATCATCCACTACCCCCCCCCCCCCCCCCCCCCCCCCCCCCCC
>JALLPC010000164.1:0-16421 GCA_036940045.1 Stephanocyclus meneghinianus | reverse complement strand
CAATTTTTTCATTGTATGAATCATCAAAGACAATAAAAATACCCAAGTCTTACCCAATAATCCACCAGCAGGAGGCAAAACAATATTTCAAAATCAACCAAGTAAATTAATTAGGAATAAAAATCACTTTTCACAAGCCATCTTACCATCTTTTATGCCCTTACATCATATGAACCTGTATCACTTTTATACAGTTTTAAACCGACTCCTTTGCCTTTTTACAGTATGAGCTTTTGATCCCATCCCAAAACTTTGCATTCTGTTCTGCTAACACTTAATCATAACAAACATTATAGCAAGTGCAATGTGGCAGCAGTGGTGCTAGCATTGTTTATGTGATAATAATGCAGTATGTCAAAGCAGTGGTGCCAATGCAGCAAGTTTTTTGTAGTGATGTTATTGTTGTGGAACACTTTGGCTCCATTGTGATGATGCATTGTGTTTGTTACATGTGTTATGAATTTGGTATGGGGAAGCATTGATGCAATGATGTGACAGAGAGCAGAGCAATTCTACTACATCTTGGTGAGAATTGAAGTGGTCTTGTTTCATCTGTGATTTTTTGGTGGTAGTACTGTTTGGAGGTTGAGTTGACTGATTTTTTTGTGGTATTGTTCTTGTGTTTGCATTGTGTTAATGAGCTTATCTTGCAGCACTGAAGCTTCACAATTTTGAACCATTCTCTTGTCAACCATAATAATTATGTTATTTACTTAGTAACAAAATAACATGTTAACTTCAGGTTGACACACACTACATTTTTAAAATACCTGTCTTACAATTTGAAATAACATGCCATCTGCAAAAAAGCAAGCATCAGCTACTTGTAATCTGATGCACTCATGATATAAGACCGTTAAACCGAATTTGTGCGGAACTGAATTTTTTGGGTAAAGGTATCCTGACGGACCAGACAGTCCGTCTCCAAGATCAAAATCTGAGCAGCATCCATTTTTCTTTTTTTGCACCACATTGTACGGCCATCGGCCGTCGCAACAAACCAACAGCATTGACTGACGCACTCACCCCTTCAACCACACACCACATACAATACCAAAAAGTCTACCTACTACCGAAGTAAGTCTGAAATCATCAAGATTTCATAGTTATCTTTCCTAAAGCCATGAATATGTTGAATTTGAATAAAACAGACGTTTAGCTTGACTGATTCTGATTTGACTGATGCCCATAAGCCAAAAATCACAGACTGCAATCTGGGGAGAATCGTTCGTCAATTTTGGGGTAGGAGTTGAAATCAGTTCTGCACAAATTTGGTTTAACAGTCTTATATATTGATGTTGATAATCAGAATAGTGATACACTAATATCAAATCAGCTATTTATCATTATCTGTGTACTTCATATCTATCACTCTGCATGAAGTCTTGAGCAGGCGTAATATTTTGGAAACGGGTACTCTCAGAAGAGTTATTTTTCTACTTGGTGCACTTTGAGTGTGGTATCCAGTGGAGCTTTGCTTTACAGCACTCGGCTGAGGTGTCAAATGTCTGGGGTGAGTGTAAGTTTGAGGATGAAATGAGATAATGTTTGCAAATACCATGCAACAAAAGTAAAAATACCACAACACTCACCTCATCCCAAAGTTGGGCAATACCACCACAATGGTCTCCGGTGCCCTCCACGCAGTCTTTAACACACTTGTAAGCACTCCAATCTACAAACCACTTCTTTGATCCTTTATCGCTGTCTTCCAAATTATTTAAGGTCGAATCAGCAATGCAAGACTTCTGGTCAACCCAGAACAATTTTGTAGCACAACAGTCTTCAGCCTTTTTGAAGGATTCCTCCCACTGGGGGACTAAGCCACCACAATTCTTTGTGGCAGACGCATCCTTCTTGAGACAACTCTGTTTGCAACTCAAACTACCATAATCAACATAGAACTCTTCTGAACCAACGTTAGATGAATGGGCACCACCTAGGATCAAGCATTCCTCAACAGTCCACCAGTAGTAAGAGTTGCAGCAGTCCTCTAGGGTAGACTTGATGAAGCTACCCTGTTTCATGTAAACTTCATAATGACCATCATTCTTGCAAGTATCCTCGTTTTTGCCCCAGTTGGGATACCAACTGGTGTATCGTGCAAGTAGGGTAGAATAGATATCTCCAAGCTTGATGTCTGATCCAACACTGGTAATGGCACTGAAGATTTTGTCAAGGGCTTGTAGCAAAGAAAGATTTAGGTTGTTTTTGATACTATCTTCGAAGTTTTGTTGGATCAATTTCCCAACTATTAGAAAAAAGATGACAACAAAGCAGTACATGGGTAAGATACATTTATGTTGACCACAGTGCTGGAGTTGCAAACACAAATAGGTCCTCACCGGCCTCAACTAACGCTGGTCCATCCGTGCAGTCTGGGATGTCTTGGCAGTATCCCCATAAGGTCACTTTAAAATTGATGATCAAATAATTGTTTTCAGCAAGGTTGCGTCCACGAACTTTTCCATTAGCACGATATGCTTTCATGCACATAAGGGAAGAGATCGTTGCAGCACACTCTGATTGGTCACCAGTCCCAAAACATGAAAATGCTGTCAACCAATCTTGCAAAGCACCAACGATACTCTTGAGAGAATTATCATCCTGGCTATCACCATCATTGCAGTCAACATTTGAGATGGTGTAAGTAAATGTGGTGACAGAATCAAGCGCAAAAAGTTTGTCGACTGGATTGAAAAATTTCTGGTAGATGCCAGTTGTCACCGAAGTTGTTGAATAACTCGTGTCTGTTGTACCTGTTGTGTCAGTTGACACAACGGTTGAAGATGTCGAGTCAGAGCCAGTGGTGCTTGAGGCGGTTGAAGAAGTGGTGGTGGTAACAGCTTGTACATCTTGGACTTCAACATTCTCACGTGGAAAGATGCTTGCTGTTTTTGCTTCCTCTTGCATTGTGGTGATTTCTTGCTCATTGCCAATAGCAGATAGTGCATCGGCAATGTCCCCACACAATCCATCCACAAGACAAACAAGACTTCCTCCACAAACATTGACAAGACCTTGATCAAGACTGTCTTGCTCGATAACAGCTACTTCAACCTCATTTGAAAAAGGAGTGTTGCACTTGTTTATAGCATCAAACGATTCACCATTTCTGTATACAAAGAGTGATTCACTTGCAGTTTTGGCACACCAGTTTTCAACACAGTACTGGTAGGCAGTAGAGAAAAGCCTTTCAAAGTCAGATGTTGGAGCTGTAATGATAGTACCATTAGGCATCCTCCAATCATCAAATCTGAAAAAAGAAGGGAAATGGTTGAGTCAGAACTTTACATCTAAATTCCAATACCAAAGAGCATATGCAACATGCATCACACTTACTTATCTCCATTGGGAGTTCCTAGAAGCCCAAGAAGTGTCTCTTCACGGTGGAATGACGGTGAAAGACTCACTTGGACCATGATGTGACACCCAAATGAACCACTATTTCCAACTACAACATCGAGAGTCAATGATGTATCCTTATGCTCGATCCTAATTCGAGGCACTGAATCATCCAAAGTGACTTCAATGTTAGAACTTGAGAGGTCAGTATCCAGGGAAGCAGAAGTGCCATCAATATAAAAGTCAATGGGACATCCATTGACAGTGTTAGAAGAAGCTCCACCGTTTCTCGGAGTTGATATTTGAATAATAGGTTTATCTGTATCAGTAACAACTACCCCTGTTGACACACTAGCCTGAACACACATGTTGCCAGCACTCTCAATGGCAGTGAATCTTTCTTGGATCTTAAAGGAACCATTTTCTAATGAAGTGAGAGTAGTGAATTCCCCAGCAGCTTGGCAATCGTATGATAGTTCATCAAATGTTGTAATATGTGGATCGCCAAACAGGCCAGCAAAGGTACCTTAGTGAAAGAGAAAAGCAAGTTGATGAAAGCTGTGGACTATGATTTGAATCAGAAAGGAATGTAAGAGGTCCAAACTCACGTGCTGGTGCCACAAAGATGTTGAGAACGTGTCTGTCCACAACATTGGGAGCATCCACCAAGGTGACCACATGGCACACCTCAATTTCTGAGCTGTCCGAGTTAAAAATAATACTATCTCTAACTGTCTCACTATCTAGTGTGTATCCGAATGCTACCATTTCATATTTGTAGTCAAATGAATTCACCCAAGATTCCTGAACAGTGATACTGGTATCCACGACTGGGGTCGAGCAGTCTTTCTGAAAGAGTTGAGCCATGTGCTCTTGATCGCGACCTATAAGGTAACTTGCCCAAATTCCATTTCCGCTTGTCCACGACCGCTCAAAGATTACATCTAGGGCACCAGGCTGGGAAAGTCAAACAAGACAACAACATAGGAGGAGGAATAAGGATACATTGATTCGAATGAGTGGAATCCAAGAAGCTGAACTCACTGGAGCACCCTCAAAGAATGGAAAACTTAAGATGTCTTCTGTTGATACATCTGGTGAGTCAACCAGACTAGCCACTGCACAAATTTCAACCTCCCATGTCACCTGATTATGGAGAACACTGCCTTCAAGTTCCTTGGGGTCAAAGCGAGTCCAGCGATAATGGTAGTCTTCATTAACACTATAGCGACCATGATATTCCTGTGTTGTGTTTATCAAGTTGCCAGGAATAGATGTTTGGCAATCCTTTTCAAAGAGTTCCACTTTAACCGCATGTGTGTATCCGGTAGTGTAAAGAATAAAAAAATCAACCCCGAAAGAGAAACTGTAGTTGTAACTTTGGGTTAGGTCAATCTTTTTATCTCCAGGCTAGTCATAAAACGGAAAAATGAAATTCTGATGTAAGAGATCGTATACCTTAAATACTGACCAAGACACACATGGAAAATAATATAAGCACTCACAGGAACAATCGAAAAGTCATCAAACACTTGAACCTTGTCCACTTGTGTTTCGCCACTGTCTGCAGCAACAACGGCAAAGTCTGTGCCCAGTGCTACTGACCTACCATGTCTAGACAAAAAGCTCCAATAATACCCTCTCATCACTGACTTCACAGTCCATCCAGATCGTACCCTTTCAAATAGGGTGGCCACTCCTGAGTCTCCACCAACAATTGCAAAATTTCCATTAACTGCCACAGATTTGCCAAAGGTCCAACTGTCATAGCTTGCTCTGGGGGCATTGAGCTTCTCTTGAAGTGTCCAGTCTCCGAAACCCCTGCGAAAAACATAAGCATTGCCATAGAAGTTACCATGACCAATGAAAGCTGTGTCGCCACTCAACGACACAGCAGCACCAAATTCGAGCTGCTCTGATGTATAGTGGTCTGGCTTGATAATGGCTTCCTGTACCCATCCGTTGCCATCAGCACTGTTGACAAAAATGTAGGCTTTTCCTCTACGCACTTGAGCAGGAACTCTAGAACCATCACTCAAGACATCTTTCAAGTCTTGTTGGCTAGCTCCAACAAGGATCACATTTCCAGATACGCTGACATCAGCCCCGAAGTAATCACCAGGTTTGCCATCTGAAGCTACAAGAGTTGCAAACTCTACTTGTGACCAAGATTGCAGCTTTTTGAACACAAAGACCCTCCCATTTCCAAAGTAACCCACACCAACAACAGCTGTATCACCCTGCAAGGCAATTTGAGGTATACGTCCATCATCTAAAGTTTCTATAGGTAACACTGCTGTTTGCTCCCAAGCACCATTCTGTAGGAATTCAAAGACAAAAACCTTTGACTTGTTCACTGCTCCATTCTCTCTTGTTGCAGCGATCAATGCAGTTGGCCCGTCCATAGCAACCCGGTACCCCATATATTTTGCATTTGGATTATCCACATCATGAACTACTAGAGGATCTCCAACCTGCTCCCACGATAAGTTGGAACTCTGGTCAGTCCGCGCGAAAACTCGAGCTGAACCTTGCCCAGGACCATATGATTGTGCCTCAACATCAAACTTGGCACTATTGTACGAACCTACAATAATTGTATAGTTGCTAACTGCTACAGACCATCCAAAGCCATAGTCTGGTGATAGATTTGGAGTTGATTCACTGGAATCATTTGGAGAAATTTCTGCTTTGGCTTCCCATGCTGGGGAACTGGCTTTGAGCTACGGTGCAATTTGACAGTGAACAGAGAGACAACGTAAGCTTTTACACTTGGGTTGTGTTGGAAATAGAAATGCTAATGATAGTGCTTACTGGTGAAAACTCGCTAGATTTCGTATCTTCCGCTGAATATAGAATATTCCACTGATCATTGATTGCAGCATATGCGTCACTAATGGCTCCACACAATCCATCAACCACGCATGACAGGCTTAAGATAGTTGATCCACTGTTATCAGCCATACAAATGTTTGAGATGACTTGATTGACACTTGGGTTGTTGACGATATCTTGCACAGCTGATTCGATATCAGCACCAGAGTAGGGCAAACCGCACTTGTTGATCATGTCAAATGTTTCTCCATCTCTGAGTCTGAAGAGGGAGTCAGTAGAAGCTTGGACGCACCAGTTTTCTACACAGTAGTCATAGGCAGTAGAGAAGATTCTATCCATTTCTGTAGCTGGAGCTTGAACAGCACTGCCATCTGGGGCCAGCCAATCATCTGTCCTGAAAAAAGATGCATGAATGGAATGTCAGAACTATGCATACATATATGCTCATAAGAGTCAAAGTAACCTACATGTCACCATTGGGTGTGCCCAGAAGTCCAACTAGTGGTTGTCCAACACGGAATGTGTCAGGAAGACCCACTTGTACCATGATGTGACATCCAAACTGTTGACTTAGTCTTACTACAACATCAACAGTCAGCAAGGTATCTGTATGGACAATCTTAATTTGGTTCGTGTCTTGTTTTTCACGTCTGACAAGAACATTGGTGCCTGAAAGGTCTGCTTCACCTAAGATTGAGCCAACACCATTTATGAAGAAGTCTATGGGACAAGTTATGGATCCAAACTTAAAATCATTCAATGAAGTTTGCCCAAGTCCTGGGGTGGAGATCTGGATGATAGGCTTGCCTGTATCGGTGATTGCGACTCCAGTAGACACACTTGCCTGACTGCATGAGTTTGAGCTTACAGCAGTAAACCTCTCTTGGATCTTGAAGGTATCATCGTCCAATGATGTGAGAGTGGTAAACACCCCTGCAGCTTGACAGTCAAACTTTAGTTTGTCAAATGTGATGATATGAGGATCTCCGAATGATCCCGCAATGACACCTAGAGAATTAAAAATGGGATATTATGAGACCATTTTGATAATTTAACATGAATATGAAATGTGAAATATGTATCAGGCACCTTCAGGGATCAGGTCGACATCAATTAACAAGCTTTGCTCATCTTCAATGGAGGGCGAAGATACTAAACGTACTCTGTGGCAGATGCCGAGCTGCCAAGTGTCAGCATTATAAATACCAATTTCATCTAACCTTGTTGGGTCAAAATAGTAATAAAAGTCAACCCTATCATGTGTGAGACTGTTACGCCAGACACTCTCTGACCGTGAAATGATTTCACCCCAAACATCAATAAGAGTTGAGCAATCACTCTTGAAGAGCTCTACTTCGACCTGTCGGCCATGTCCAACATTGTAGCTTACAGAGAAAGTTGTTCCCCAAGCCTGGGTAGAATCATATGACACCACTTCTTCGCCAAGCTAGGAGGCACGTGTGGGACGTCTGCACTTAGAGATTATGTTCATACGACTTGATGAGAGAAACAAAAGAGATTTTGAGCTTACAGGAATCTCGGAAAAGCTGTCATAAACATGAATGCTCCCTTGTTCTGAATAAGAATATTGATTCCAATAACCCCTATCTCTCCCAACAAAAGCCTCCTTTGTGCCCAATACCAACCAATTGCCATTATGACTACTGCTTTCACTATATCCATAGTGATCATTAAAAGGATACAATGACACCAAAGTTCCCTTATCAAAAAGATATAGACTCTCTACTCCATTTGAGCCAATCAGTGCTTGGTTACCCTTCAATGCAATTCCTTTTCCAAAACCACACATTGATGAAGAGATCTTATGTGTCTGCTGCCAAGTTTTGTCAGCATTCCGAGTGAAACGATAAACTGAGGTTTCATTATAGTCACAAAATTGATAGTTGTTTCCCACCAAGGCATTATCTCCATCGAGAGCTAGATATGAACCAAAACGAAACCCATTTGGAATGGCTGCAATATCAGGCTCTAAAGTTTGGCTGTGCAACCACCCATTTCCATCATTATTGTTGACAAAAATGTAAGCCTTGCCTTTTCGGAGCACTTCGTATTCACCGACAGTGCTCTCCCACGCCTCCCTCTCATCAGCGCCCACAAGGATATTTCCATTTGAAATGGCAACATCAACACCAAAGTAGTCTCCGTCTTTCCTTGTGCTCAGTGGTGCTTGGATGATATCCGGGATGGTGTTCCAATTTCCCCCAGTGTTCTGGTAAATGAAAACTTTCCCGTTTGCGTTTCCAGACCCTACACCTTCGATTGGAAAGGGTCTACCGACAACAGCTAGGACATTGTTGAACAAAAGTTGTACACTTTGTCAGATATGAGATAGATGTAAGGATACATATCAAAGATTACTGCAAATACATTACTTACCAATATCCCCTTCCAAGGCAAGTCGGGGCATCTCCCCATTGTCATTATACGCATCAGGGAATTCCAATATCCCTGTCTGAGCCCAAGAACCATTGGACCGTTCAAATAGAAACAGCTTGACTACTCCAAACCCTTGTCCCCGCCCTGCAGCAATAATCGCCCTATCCCCATCAATGGCCACCCTATACCCAACATACTCTTCGCCAGAATCGTTCACAACGAGGGGAGGGCCCTGCTGTTCCCAACCAAAGTTAGAAGTTGAATCGGTCCGGACATAGACACGTGCCGACCCACCTCCGGAAAGATATGCACCAAGGTCTTGATCCCATTTCCCAGCACGGTAGGATCCTGCAATCAGCGTGTCGCCGCTGTAATCGACGGACCATCCGAAGCCATAGTCGGGTGTCAAGTTTGGATTCGATCCTACCGGGTCGTCGGGATAAATCTCAGCCTTGAGTTCCCAATCAGCGGCGGCGACCTATCAAGAGATCGAGGACAGATTGTGACCACATGAACTCAGAGAGTATCTTCGCTAGCAATGACAAAATACATGAGTCACCTTGTCACAAAGACTTACCAATTGGCCTAGAAAGTAGAAAGCAGCTGCACTCGGTTTGAATTTCATGTTGTTATTGATAATTTTTGCATTTAAAATTTATGGCTGTTGGTCGAGACTAACATATCATGATCTGAAGGAAAATGCGATCTCCCTCGATGCAGGGACGAACAACTCGCCTTCGCCCTTGAGCCCAATCAGTCTAACAAGTACCAT
This sequence comes from Stephanocyclus meneghinianus, assembly GCA_036940045.1. Lineage (NCBI taxonomy): Eukaryota > Bacillariophyta > Thalassiosirophyceae > Thalassiosirales > Thalassiosiraceae > Stephanocyclus > Stephanocyclus meneghinianus. The sequence continues at coordinate 7,072 of JALLPC010000164.1, read as the reverse complement.
AGCGAATGAGCCCCAATACCCCTCCCCCCCCTGAACGCTGCCCAAATTAGGTATCAAATTACATTATTGTTGTGTATCCCGAGAGAACTGATATCTTCCTTAGGAGGAACATGACGTCAACACCAACACCATCAGTTAGCCCCCTAGCACGAGATACATACCTTTGCAAAATGACCCAGGAAAGAAAACGTTCTTATTGTGAATAGAGTCTCCATCGCAGTGTCCTGCAAATCGACCCGGGTACGAAGGACGAGAAGACAGAAACAATAACATTATTTTTGGAATGACCATTCGATGGAGCAGCCTCGATGAAGCGGTCTGCATATAATCACCACATCGCGCTCAAATATTGACACGATAAGAACAGAAGCCTACTGGTGTATGCTACAGTAATGGCTGTAAGCGGGTACCGTGTACCATATGATTTTTTATTGTACTCCATCCACTCTCGTTCGTGACCTTTAGTGACACTCTACAATTCTGAGAATCAGCTAATTCGAGCCTTTTTTTGTTCCACGTTTTTTACCCACCACAGACATAATATCATACTACGTAGCAAGTCACAATACCCCGTCTGTACGTTGTACGTCCCCGAGACCTGGACGATCGGTACAATAAGTAGTTTTCTATGGTATGGTACCTTCTTGTTTAGTACCGTATTTTGAATCATTTTTTTCATCCGTATTTTTACACACGTATTACAATGGGTCAAAAATAATGCTATCATACTTATAGGTAATCCAACAGAACCATTCCTTAAATGTGTGCTGATATCAAACCCGCTGGTGTTGTATTGGCGTCGCACGGTGACACCCCAAGTTTTTTCCCGTCAAAGCGCGCTGCCGATTGACCATGGCGCCGTAGGTCATTCGACGACAGCCAACTTACGGGAGCTTTTAAATTCAGCCATCAGCAGCAATCAATCAGCTCTCACTCGTCGCTCATTCGAAATGGCAGACGACGATCTCGACGCGCTTTTTGGCGCATTCGACGGCGACGACGACCAAAATAATGATTCGGACGCCAAGGCCAACTCGTCGTCGAAGGACGAAAATGCACGCGACAATAACGATGGCAATTTACACGACAAGGAATCCTCCGCGGCAATGTCGACGATGTATGCCTCGGTCTTTTCGTCCGTGTCTCGCTCCGTCCACATCAAAGAAAAAGACTCCAATTCCACTTCCACAATCGCATCGACCAAACCCCAAAAATCTCCCGCCGCCAACGCCATCGAATCGGAAGAAAACCGTCCCATCTCCACGGGAACCTCCCACGACAAATCCATCCGCTCCTACTCCGCCTACCCCGAAGGACCGTCCGCCAATCCTCTCGACTCCGACCCCTCCGCCGCCGAACCCGCCAAAACCTACCCCTTCCCCCTCGACCCCTTCCAACAAACCGCCGTCTCCTACATCTCCAAAAATCAATCGGTCCTCGTCGCCGCGCACACTTCCGCCGGAAAAACCGTCTGCGCCGAATACGCCATCGCACAATCCTTGAAGAACGGACAGCGAGTCGTCTACACCAGTCCCATCAAGGCGCTCAGCAATCAAAAATACAGAGACTTGACCGAAGAATTCCATGACGTGGGATTGATGACGGGAGACATCACCATCAATCCCACCGCCACTTGTTTGGTCATGACCACAGAGATTTTGAGGAGCATGCTTTATCGGGGAAGCGAGGTCATGAGGGAGGTGGCGTGGGTTGTTTACGATGAGGTGCATTACATGCGAGATAAGGAGCGTGGCGTGGTCTGGGAGGAATCCATCATACTTTTGCCGCACAAGGTGCGATTTGTTTTTTTGTCCGCGACCATTCCCAACGCGAGGCAGTTCGTGGAGTGGATTGCCAAGATACATCATCAGCCTTGTCATGTCGTTTATACGAATTATCGTCCGGTGCCGTTGCAGCATTATATTTTTCCGAGGGGCGGGGAGGGATTGCATTTGGTGGTGGATGAGAAGGGGAAGTTTAGAGAGAATAATTTTCAAAAGGCCATGAGTGCCTTGCAGGGGGGTCACGGTGTGGAGGGGGCGATCGGTGAGGGGTTTTTGGAGAGTGGTATGGGCGGAGGGAGAGGACAAAAGAGGAAGCGTGGCGGGGCTGGTGCGGGCGGGAAGGGTCCCAATAGCGATTTGCATAGAATAGTCAAATTGGTCATGACGAGAAATCTCAATCCGGTCATTGTGTTCAGCTTTTCGAAAAAAGATTGTGAGACATTTGCTCTGGAGTTGAAAAGGGAGGATTATACCGATGAAGTCGAAAAAGATTTGATTTCTCAAGTGTATTCCAATGCTATTGAGAGTTTGAGCGAGGACGATAGGACGTTGCCCCAGGTCGAGGCATTGTTGCCACTGCTCAAACGTGGAATCGGAATTCATCATGGAGGATTGCTCCCGATACTCAAGGAAATTGTCGAAATTCTATTCTCGGAAGGACTCATCAAATGCCTGTTTGCCACTGAAACGTTTGCGATTGGAATTAACATGCCCGCAAAGACGGTGGTGTTTACCAACACTCAAAAGTTTGATGGCAAAGAGATGCGATACGTGTCCTCCGGGGAATACATCCAAATGAGCGGGAGGGCAGGTCGTCGCGGGAAAGATGACCGGGGTATAGTCATTCAAATGATGGATGAAAAAATGGAGCCTTCTGTCTGCAAAGGAATTCTTTATGGAGATCCCGATCCTCTTAACAGTTCCTACAAGATATCGTATAATATGCTATTGAACTTGATGAGAGTGGAGGACGTCGATCCAGAGTATTTGTTGCGTGCATCGTTCCATCAGTATCAGCAGGAGAGCGAGGCACCGGCCATTGAGGCCAAGGCGGCTGAGATTGAGGCCGAGGCGAATGCGATTGAAGTTGTTCCCGATGGGACCGAAGACGATGTCACTGCCGTGGGCGAATACTACGGCATGGATCGTCAATTGCTATTGACTCAAAGGAAGATGATGAAGATTCAGCGTTTACCTCAACATATTTTGCCCTTTGTTCAATTGCCCGGAAGGCTCGTGGATATTACCATAGACAATGAGAATTATGGCTGGGGTGTGATTGTGCGATATTCACGGAAGGCAGGGACCGGGACCGCAGGGTCAGCGGGTCAGAATGCCTTAAATACGGATGGGCCGACTCACACCATCGATGTTTTGTTGTCATGTGTAGATCGTCGTTTCGATGAAACAGGACCACAGGCGGAAGCGACGAGGAAAGAGGATATCAAGAATCTTGGCTTGTTGTGGAGAGGAACTTCCCGTCATTGCCGTCCAGAAAAGAAAGGAGATGCTCCCGACATTGTTACTACGAGAGAGTTTACCGTGGGATTGGATGGCATCGATAGAATATCGGCGATACGCCTCTTAGTTCCTCAGGACACGAAGCCAGCAGATGCGAGAAAAAACATCAGCAATTCTTTGAAAGAGGTCCGAAGACGTTTTCCTGATGGATTTCCTCTTCTTGATCCTGTCAAGGATCTCAAAATAAAATCCTCTGAATTCAACAAGCTGTTGGAACGAGCTTCCGAGTTGAAGCAGCGTCTGGCGGCTCACAAACTCTCCACCGACGTTTCGGAGGAGGTGCGAATCCAACGCGTGTCGGCGTACGAACGCAAGAACGATCTCTTGGATCAAGCACGAGCATTGAAACGAGAAGCTAGCGCCTGTCAAACCATGGTCATGAAAGACGAATTGCGAAAGATGAAACGCGTCCTAAGGGAACTGGGACATGTCGATGGACAGGGAGTCATTCAAACCAAAGGCCGGACCGCATGTGAGATCAATACAGCCAATGAACTTGTAGTTGTTGAGCTGGTCTTTGCTGGCTTGTTCAACGATTTGACGGTAGAACAAAGCGTGGCTCTTTTGAGTTGTTTGATTTTTGACGAGAGGAATAGAGATGAGGATGATCCTGCTAGGGGTTTGAAGTCATACCTTTCAGGACCATATTATAAATTGATTGAGCTTGCGCGGACCGTGGTGAAGGTGCAGATTAATTGCAAGATTGAAGTGAATGAGGATGAGTTTTTTGACAAATTCAATCCTGGTTTGTAAATAATGTCAATTGTGTCTTGTCTTTTAATGCTGTTCTACAGAATTTGCAATTGTTCACTGTCCTTCTATGGGACCGCATCACAGGATGGAGGCAGTATATGTGTGGTGCAAGGGTGCCAAGTTTGTCGAAGTCCAAAACTAACGGGAACATTCGAAGGATCTACTATTCGTGCCTTACGAAGATTGGAAGAACTAGTTCGTCAGCTTGCCAGTGCATCGAAAGCAATCGGCAATCTTGAGTTGCAGGCTAAGTTTGAGAAGGGGAGCGAACTCTTGAAGAGAGATATTGTGTTTTGTAGCTCCTTGTATCTCTAGCAACTTAATCGATTCGTATTTCTCTCCGCTTCACTTTTACTTCTCATGTATTATCTTCTTCTTAATTGAATGTGTGCAACACAAACTTCCAGAACTTTTTGATCTTTACTTGCGCCAAACTGAAATGTAGCTAAGCCGAAAATTTTCAGCACAAAGCATACAGTTGCAACCATCATGATGACTCATTCAGCTCATTGTATGAGCGCCAAAACTAATATTTGAGCTTATAATTTCGAAATCAGTGCGTTCTCTTATGTTAACAGTTATTTCATGATTGAATGCCCTTGAAGGATGCCACTGTGACCGATTGTAACATGAAGAGAAAATGAAATTCGTTCGCTTTTATTACCCAGCATCAAAACAATCAACTTTTACTCCTTGGATCAACCTTCTTCGCGGCCTAAAAATCCATATCCAACACAAAAGCTCTTTCCTCTCCAACGTCCGCCTCCACCCCTCTCGGACTCTCCTTCACCATTCCCGGAATATTTGCAAAATCAATCTCCTTCTTCCCTCCCATCTGAACAATCTTACCATCCTCATTCAAGACCACATAAAACGGCACGCTCTTAAACCCCAATATTCTCTTTGCCTCCTCTTTATGTTCAAACCCCATGAAATAATGGTTTATATGTGCCCATCGAGGTTGGTCGGTTTGTTCGATAATGTCACGTGCTCCATCGCAAAGATCGCAGCATACAGATGCAAATTTAACGTGTTTGTAGATGGGAGAGCAGGCGAGTGCATCGAGCTCGTCAAGAGCGGCGGGGCATCGAGTGCATTTTGTGGTCCAGAAGTCGATGATTGTGTTTTCGCCATGGAATGCTGAGTCGGTGGATGTGAATTGGGCCGTGGCGAGGTTTGTTAGCGGAAAGTTAGGGAGTTTTGTGACCGATGACATGATTGATGCGTTGTATTGTTTGCGTTGGAGTTGGTTGAATTCTGTTGCAGTGTATGGGCGGGTTTCGATGGCAAGAATTTTATTGTGAGACTGAGTTTGAGTTTTGAGAAATCCCGGAGCATTTATCATAATTACGTTTTGGACAGGTTGTATTGTTGTGTCTGACATTCACGACGTGATCGCAGGTTGAATTCGCATTGCTAAATGAAAAAGAGATTTTGTCAGTTGTGTGTGTAGATGTGCAACCAAATTTTTGCTTATTACCTTTCATCGGGAACAATCGTAAAGCACGGCGGCTTGGAAAATGGCGCGTCGAGCGTCCACCTGTTTGCGTTTAAACCCCTAAAAAGGACGAAATGTCCCGTTTAGTGCGCTAATGAAATGGCAACAAGATGGTCTCCAGCTCTTCCAAAGTGAAAATTCGTTGACAATCATATTGAATATATTGGTCTGTAATGCTCAGTTTTGGCATTGACCATAAGTGAATGAAATGCTATATCATCAACTGCAGCAGGTACTGTCCATTTGATCTGCAAAATTGTGGATTTTCTATCCTTGAAACAAAGGCAAAAAGTCATGTAGACACAGTAACTATTCCTACTAACGCTATTAACAGTGAAAAATGATGTATGTTCAGGAACATTTATGTAAACCTAGCCTAGATTTGATGTGAGAAATGCTTGAATTTCTGGTTATGATGTAAGACATGAAATCACACGTTGAAGATATCATTGTGGGGTAGTGTCAACAGGTAATGTATGGTTGTGAGCATGCGAGTGATTGCCCAATGTGTTATCATGAGATAGTCATTTGTTACTCTTTTGTGCCAGATGCCAATAAATCATTACTAACAATCAGAACACAAAGAACACAATTTAGCTAGGTATGTCCCCAGAAAGTAGAATCATGTGAAAATTGGTGTTGACATTAATTATTTCTATCTGGCGGTATATAAACCCCAACTTGACCAAAATATAGAAGCAGATAGCCCAACTTATTACCTTACAATTGGTTCAGACAAGGAGAGACACCAAGACAGTTCATGAAAATGGTGATCTCAGAAATGAACAGACCTGATTTTGGTTCTGATTTCAAGGTTGAAAAAACGGAGAATTTCACCAATTTGACCAGAATTTGTTTTCTAAACAAGGACAACAATTCAAATAATGCTAGAAGATACATGTTGCAAACTATGTAAGTATTAAAAAACACTAAATGTGTTGGTAGAACTTGGATCTATAAAATGTGGCATGACAGATAACTTGAGGATGATTTGAAGAGCTTAAAGCATATGCTAGCGGTAGCCCATAGCACAGCACGCAGAGCATCAAATCTTCTCTGCATTGTGTTGGTGCAAACCTTATGAGGTGCCAAACGCAGCACAAAGATATTTGCTCTGCGTGCAATTAGGTTATGTGTATGCCATTCCCCGCAGTGCAACTTGCTCTGCATTTCCCCCTGCAGAGCGGCCTTTTTCTATACAGAGCATCAATTAGCAATTGTAGTATTTCTTCCAACCTGGGCTACAATCACAGTGAGAGAACTTTTATTAAATTTATAACAATTAGCAAGAATCATGAAATTTTTGTTACAAAATGGGGTACATCAGGGTGCGTCAGGACTACACCAAAACTGGAAGTGGTGCGGCCAATAAAAAATGGTTGATTGATTGATTTGTTCTTTTCTTGTGTTGTGGTGCATTAAATCACATGGTACATCCCAATCCATTGCAATGTATAATAATGCTATGTGAATGGTAAGGTCCGACCTGAACGCATCGCAGCACAACAAGCTAAAA
>JALLPC010000163.1:0-16439 GCA_036940045.1 Stephanocyclus meneghinianus | reverse complement strand
TAAAATGTACCAATCTTGCAAAAAGTACTTTTGGCTATGGTCCGTATTGGATTGATTTTTTTACATGAAAATGCCATATACATATTAACACAGTTATCATGTTATATCTTTATATGCATCTTGCTTCCAACGAGCACCGAACTATTCTGCATTATTGTCACAGCGTACTTGCACATCATATCTATGGTGTGTTATCGTACTGTGGTATGGTACATCATATTATTATATCTAACCCCCTGTTGAATCATGTCGCCCTCGGGCTACATCCAATCGCGACAAGTCGCCGCATCGAGCCCCACCCAAAAATACTTGGCCACTCTAGTCGACAATCGGCCGTATCTTCCCAACCTCGCCGTCGACGCCACCGATGAAGCCTCGATTCGTCTTGCCGCCGCTGCCACTGTCTTGCTCAACGCGGCCAGGAGCCAGTGCGACCGTAAATACTTGGTGGAGAACGGAGCCTCGTTCCACGTGCTTCATGTGAACGATGCAGATTTGGAAGGACTCGATCAAGAGACGAGCTGTCTCACTTGCACCAAAGTCACCGGTGGGATCACCAACGCCTTGTTTAGAGTATCGGGATTCCAGCGTCTGCTGCACTCGGACGCCCTTCGGCAAACACTTTCTAGCATACATTCGTACAATCCAGCATGCGGCAATCACGAACCCTCTTCGTCATTGGACATTGATAAACTCTTTCCTTTTGATTCCATCCTCATCCGAATCTTTGGCGCAGAGGGATTGATCAATCGAGACATTGAGACTTCCACCTACGCCGCTCTCTGTCGTGCCGACATTGCCCATGATTATCTCGGGAGATTTCAAAATGGACGCGTCGAGGGATGGCTTGACGGATACGTTCCATTGCAATGTCGAGATTTGAGCGAGGAAGCTACCAGTATGCAAATTGCAAAAGAAATGGCGAGGCTGCATTGTCTCTTTGAAGTACCCGACGGAGAACTGCGTGATCATCATGGAAGTGAGGTGGGGTTATGGGATCAATTGAGGAGTTGGATGGAACATGCGAAGGGACATGCGGAGTTCAAGACTGAATGGGATACACAGAGAGTCCTCAACTTGGAATTAAACAAAATTGAAATGGAATTGAATCAAATCATTGAATCCTTTACAAATCCATCCAATCAGAAAACGAACGATGGTGTCGCACCCGGTGTGGTATTCTGCCACAATGACCTTCTCGCTGCCAATATAATGCGGGATCCACAAACAAACAAAATACAATTGATCGACTTTGAATACGGAGGGACCAACTACGCAGCATTTGACATGGCCAATCACTTCAATGAACATGCTGGTGGGACAACGGCGGCGGAAGGTGCCACCCCGGATTATGGTAAGTTTCCAGCAGAAGACAGGCAGCAGAGGTTTTGTGTAGAGTATGTTAAGATGGTCAAGGAATTGCAAAGGCAGAAAGGCGGTCTGAAAGAAGAGGACACACACAATTTACAACAAGAAGCAATCGAGTTGTTGAATCAAGTCAAAGAATTTGTATTGGTCAATCATCTATATTGGGGTTTGTGGGCAATAAACCAAGCAGCAGAGGAAGGATGTGAGGAGTTTGATTACATTAAATACGCGACAAACCGATTTAATGAGTTTTACAGACGTAAGGCTGAATGGGACACCGTGGAAACGGAGGAAAGTAAGTTTTAAACTGTGATAATCGTTGTAGGCCCAACAAAACATACAATTGACGTACGCATAAAGCTCTATGGGAGGGAGTTTATTTAGGAGTGTGGCTATGTTAGTTTCAACCGATTAAAATCGTTATGATAAAACAAAACATTCAGAATTTGTTTTGGTCAATCATTTTCTATATTGGGGTTTGTGGGCAATCAACCAGGCAGCAGAGGAAGGATATGAGGAGTTTGATTACATATGAGTTTTACAGACTAAGGCTGAATGGGACTCTGTGGAAACGGAGGACAGTAAGTTTTAAACTGTGATAATCGTTGTATAAGGCCCAACAAAACACAATTGACGTACGCGTAGAGCTCCTTGGGTGACGGGGTTTATTTTGGACAGTAGTAAATTTCAACCTATTATAATCATAACTGAATGAATAATTAACTGCTATTTGAATCAAACTAGCAAAGCTACATATCATTTTATCAAAACTCACAGACGGCGGCTCACTTAATGTAACTCAAGTTACTCTATCACAATACAGCTTGCCATCGTTGATTGTTCTGCAACACGAAAATGGTGAGACAGATTGAATGACTATTGCTCTGTTTCGAACAGTCTCCCGTGATGCCACCATTCTTCTAATCTGCCAAATCTTTCTAAATACATACTCAGTGTAGTTCACAGTTCTAAACTGCCATCACTATCAGAGACCACAGCAGATGAGATGTCGGCTGATGTTGGGTTCTAGCCTAGCAATCTAACCAAAAATAGCTTGCCTTGGCATCCAGTCTATTGGCACTGCCGATTGCTGTTGTGCCTGGTCAAACAAAATGCAGAAAACAAATTTGCGAAATTAATTGTAGATAATGAACACCAAGATGGAAAACAATAGGGGTAACTGTACTTAAAATGATTTACTTACAAAATGAAACCAAGCAACTATTCAAATTAAAGGACATCGTGTCCGTCATCTTCTTCAATAGACGTATCAAGCTCCGGCAAAGCCAAAGACTGCTGTCGCCGCACAGAACCAATAGCACCATCGCAATACCCTTTACTGGCGCAAGCCCATGCGAAGCACGTCAATACTGATCCTATGAATACCCCCAATGCCAAAAAGGATAAGCCAAAGAACCATAAATTACGCTCCTCTTCTACGCAGATGGGGCCGCCTCTTCCAATAAAAGGCCATTCACTCGACTCTGATGGAGGAGTACTACACCCCGCACTGCCAACAGTTAGAGCGGCCGCAATATTTTCTGTAAATATGGCATCTACACTCAACTCACAATAGTAATACCGGATTTCCTCCTCCACCGAAGCAAACATGGGTGGAACTCCTCCAGCCTGGCCCTGTCTCTCCATTTCAATTCTTATTGTCCAGGGATGGACGGCCAATTTTTCAGAATGGGCCTTGGTCACCCATTCTTTGGCCTCTTTTTTTGCTCGCTCGATGTTGCTGTATTTACTTTGATTGACATCTGATCCAGNATGATATTTTTCCACGTTTGACCAAAAATCACTGGTTCGGCAGTATGACGAGTTCACAAGAAGAACCATGGGTGGTATCCAAGGATGGTCGATTTCGTCTTGAGCAGCAGTTGACGTATCATACGCAGCGACCTTACTTCCAGCTAATATTGCATCATCTTCCACAAAATCCATCCACCGCTGTTTAAACTTGGTCCTCAAATATTTTAATGTGTCACCCTCAAAGGATTGGACGACCAGAGGTGGAACCCTGTATTCGTCATTTTTCAAACTCTGACATAATGTAGCATGATCGAAGAGCAACTCGCTGGCCTTGGGGTGATTCGCCAGTTCGTCTAAAAAAAGATCGGCAATCGATACATTGGCATCGTCTTTCAAAAATTTGGCACGTTTCAACTCGACATACAATCCAGGCACGCCGGATACTGTACTCGGTCTTCCAATGAGAGATAGCTCTCGCGTATTCCAATCATACAATAGATTGACAATTTGACTAAAACTCGGTATACCGAACATGTAATCATACGACGAACTCCGCGCGCCACTGTCGGAAACACGCTGTCTCACCCTCAACAATTGAATCTCCTGCCAGGTAAAGTCATGCACATAATAGCCCCACGCTCCGTTATTCGCCGCACTCTGCCTCGCCCTACTGCGAAATTGTCCATCGTTGTAATCATGCACATTGGTAGTATCGTTCAAATCAACGGAATGCATTGCCAGCAACTCGCCGCTCTTGCAAGGGACGAGATCGGGTTCAATGTAGTCGGCGCCTAGCTCGAGGGCCAATCGATACGATGGCAGCGTGTGTTCGGGGAGATGGAAGGAGGCGCCACGATGTCCTAAAATCAGCGGCGACCGATGGACAGAATCCGAGGCGGGGCGGAGCGGGCAGCGGTTGATTGGATTCGTGGCGTCGGCATGGATGCTGTGAGGTGAGAGCAGGAGGTACGACAGGAGGTGCAGCATGATTTGCAAACTAATGGCGTTGTTGAAAACGGGTGACAATTCAACGGCAGTGACATTCACGGTGTTGTGTTGTGCTGATGCTTTATTCGAGCGCCAATTGAGACAATCGACAGGATGAGCCTTTCGCCGTCATGGTCACGAGATATCGCGAGAGCTGGTCAAAAAGGTTAAAAAGACACTCTCTAGAAAAGATCAACTCTTGAAGAAATTGGTGTATGGTTTGGTTGTTGTAGCAGGTTGTAGCAAATGAGGCAGAAGGGTTTGGATTTTGGATTTTTGAGTGTTTCGTATTTTGTAGCAGGTTATAGCCAATTAAGCAGAAGGAATTAGATTTTGGATTTTTGGGTATCGTATGAAGGAGTTCAGCGAACTTCAGTTATTTTTTAGCTATATATTTTTACAGAATAGAGCGTCTTTAACAATTTTCATTCGCAAAATACTCCAGTTTTTTCGCTGACACTGGGTGCCTGCCGTAATTTGTATTACCAAATATTTGGATGTTCTATAAACCTCCGCCAAATCTCTTCCAAATCTCGAATCCTGTGATTTTTTTTGCCAAAATTTGGAAGAAAAGTCGCCATGTCCGGACAGGCTGTTTTTGTCCAAATCTCTTTTCTACTCCGATTTCACCAAATATCCAAACATGCACCCTCGATAGCCATTCATTTTTGATCAGGGTGATGAGCAGAAGAGATCGGAGTATCGAATCCTGTAGCGCGCCATATTTCTAGAAAGATTGAGCCATGAAATATAATCGCGCCATATTTTTCATCCCAATTTTTCCAAAATAAACATTTATTTGCTAAGAAAAGGCAATTTGGAAGGATTTGGAAGAAAAATAAATCGCCGCCAAAATCATTCCAAATAGAAAACTTGGAAGCGATGATTTGAAAATTTGAACAGATAGACACATTACGGCAGGCACCCGATAATTTTACAAGTAATTAGAATTGGCACATATACAATGGCATTTAGGCAACAAATAGCGAACCCCTTTTCCATGGCAATTCCCAAGTGGTCATATCTGGTGGTCAGGTGCCCCTGTCATCAAAGCATGGCACATTGGGCCTCTAAGTCTTACTTGGTGTTTGCATGCAGGTCTTCCGATTTAGACACCAAAAATGTATACATTACATTGTCTCCTGGAATGCAGTCATACATGTTGGAGAGGTGTCTCTCAGGCTTTTAAGTCCTATTTGGCGTGTGCATGCAGGTATTAGGATTTAGACACGAACAAATGTATAAATTACACTGTTTGGTTTTGCTTAAACTCCGTAACGGTCGCATCTGTTGAACGGGTGTCATTGTCGTACACAGGCATGGCACGTATGGCTTTTTAAGTCTGTTTCAGCGTGTACATTCCAGAGGGTTACATATTTGATATACTTGTTTAGATTCACGATACAAAAAGCAAAGCAAACTGCATCTTTATAAAACAACTACTGTGCTTTGGAATGTTCCTTGAAAATCTAATAAATAATTTCGAGCTACAGTTCATCACATTGATGTAGCGTGCCATATACCTTTGGCAAATACCACAATATTGACTAAAAAGTCTTCTGTGATTCCTCCTTTTCTCGCGGAATTCACTCCGTAAATCAATTAGTCTTTAGACTTTCTCTTTTTATCTTTTTTCTTCTTGTCCTTTTTTGAAGACTTCGGAGTTTCTGCCGGAGCAGCCTCCTCTACGTCCACTGACTCTTTCTTTGCCTTTTTGGATGATTTCTTCGACCAGGGCAAAAGAAGAAAGATGAGGGCAAAGAATGAGAAAATCACTGGAAAATCCACAAATGACAAAATTGTCGTACCTTAACTTCTTCCTCTTCATTATCATCTGTTGACTTCTTTGGAGTCTCAAAATCCCCCGTCTTTCGCTTCTTCTTATCCTTTTTCTTTTTCTTCTTTTCTGCGTCCTCCATCTCTTCGTCTTCTGCATCTTTCCCTGCCTTCAAATGTCGCGCTACTTCTTCCATCACATCAATATTTTTACGAGGTGCTGCCCCAGTCTCATAGAATTTGAGCCTCTCTTCGACCTGGTCTCTCAATTTTTGTCCGTAAATGGAAGATGGTTCGTCTGCAAACGAATCAATACGGGTTGCTATGGCGCACTTGTTTGCTAAATAACGAGATATCCGACCTTTGTTCTTTGCGTCTGCTCTACCAATGAAGGTCGAATGGTATATCAATCCATATTTGGGAGTGTTTCCCTTTGTTTTCAGCGCTCGAAATAAAGCTTTTTCGGCTCCGAGAATTTGTACTGTTGACGCCGGAGATTTGGCGAGGTTTGTCAATGAACCAGCCTTGTACCGTAGGCGAAGAAAGATGTTTCAGAAAATTTATGACACGAAGAGTGACTGACGTAAAGTTGAGACTCACCTTGCTGATCAATCGAGCCGCAACAGTATCGCCAATCAAAGCACTCAAGTTTGGTGCAACAACAGACATCTTATCCGTCAAATAAGAAGCCAACTGCTTTCTGAACTCGGCCAGTTTCACCATCCTCTGGGTAAAATTCACAATGTTAACCATATCAATAGCACTGCAATCCATGCCCATTGAGGTCCTCGCAGCAGCAACGACGGCGTTGGCTACGTCTTCATCGCCAATAATTTCTACCAAACCAGGCAGCTTGTCTTCTTTCATGTCTTGGTCATCGTCTTCCTCTCCGGTAGATTCTCCCCCCTTGGTCTCTCCGCCGGGACAGAGCGAGCGCTTATCCTGAATGAAGGCAGCACATCTCGCATACATGTAGTTGTCCTTAACAAGCTCTTTCAGCTCAGGAAAGTGCCAAGAGTACCATTCGCGCACTCTCATGGCAAAGGTGTTTAAATCCTTGTCCATCTGATCGAGCAGTGCAATCGATTGGATGATCATGTTGTCCGATCTAGCTGGGTTGAACTTGACCTTACCACGAGAGTAGGAATGTCCGAGACCAAGCTGCGCCTGTTCTTGCGAACCTCCTGCCAGAACCTTGACATAGTGGGGAAGGTGAAGGCGACAGCCCCTGAGTATCTCGCGGACAGTATCGTCGCTTCGACAGCTCAAACCAGGCAATCCATCGGCGATTGCAGTCGCCAGCGCGGGATCAATCACACCGAGTGCAAATTCTGGGGCCTTCCCTTCCTTCTTGGCCTTCTTGCTGATCTTGGGCAAATTCATCTCCAAAAAGTCGTGCAGCCCATCGGTGCATGCATGCTCGCTGACTGCGTTGATGTTTTCCAGTGCGTCCTCCGCCGACGCAAATGGCTGAAAGGCCTTGAGCTTCACTGCACGAGAGAAGCGTTCCAGTTGCGTCACTGAATCCATGGCACCTTCGAGGAGAGCGCCGATTTCTTCGAACGCGACAACCTCGAAGAGGGCGTAGCCGGCTGCAGTTTCATGAAGGACGAAGAGTGATTTGGAGTCACTCATGATGATATCTTGATTCTCTCGCTCTCGGTTACACGTTCAATGTTACGAAAAAATAAGAGAAAAATGCCCCTGCAAGAAGTGACTGTTCAGATTTCTTATTTTGTGTGCAATAACTTTGTTCTTCGTCTTCGCGGCAGGTGGAAACAGATTATTTTTATTGGGTCATGAAGGTGCGGTGGTTATGGAGACAAGGAGATATGGTATTGTATCGATGGGTGTTGTTGAGGCAGTAACACTATGCAATACCATATTGTACCATTGTATAGTATCGTATTGTACCATAGTTGTTGAGGGTGATGTCGAGCCATCAGTTTGTGCTCATGACCTATTTCCTTTTTAATTATAACAAACAAAGGAAGTATGCACCCAGGGTTCGTACAAAAGCTTAAGAGTGAACCTTCTACGTAGGAATGAATAGGATCATCCAGTGAGATACCTTCTTACCTCGCTGATGAACGAAGCATCCAATATATGTTACTTGCTTTTTGCAAGAGAATTGCTTTTGATGCCATCATTGATCGCTGCCGCCAATTTCGGCCATCACGTCTCCTCGTCATTATTGTATATTTTCTTTCACCGTGGTCAACGTATAACAACTGCCTGCAGCACTAAGAGGTAGACGTAAACAGCGATCTCTTTGTGGAAGCTGTTCCTTAGCCTCTGAAAAATATCTTCGCATCCTTTTTTCCTTATCGAGTCGTCCTATCACATTTTGGGTTGCAATTAAATTTTGAAGGAAAGGGAGTCGGTGAGGCATTCATTCGAATACTCGGAACAAAATGCTCGAGTTCTTCGGTACAAAGCGAGAGAAGGGTAAAAAGTCGACGCTGTCGTTTTTGGGTTTTACTTCCAAACTGAAAGAACCGATCCTTTCTGCCGCTGACACTGGGTCTTCGGAAGATTCCTACTACCGATATTATGACGATGAGTCGAGCCTAGAGTCCTACGGTGACATTGATAATGGAGCTTTTGGAGATGAAGAGCAAGGGGTTGAGCTGGGGATTGAAACATCTTTGTCCACCTTTGAGACGGAGATCATGGAGAGTCACGCTCAGGAACCGCATATCAAGGAATTGCATCGACTGGTAAATATTTTGTCTGAGGAAGAAAAGTTTGAGATGCCAAATGAAGACATGCCGGCGTACAAAATAAGGTAAGAAAGAGACACATGATGTATCGACGGTCGTACATCTCCCAGTGCAGTTAATGTGTGTTATATTCCCTGTCGCTATCCTCTGGCAGGCGCAGAATTGCGACTAAAGTGATGGCGAAAAAAGTTTCAAAAGGCTATCTGCTATTGGAAGAATCATGTAAGTTTTGTGACATGCCGTTGATGGAGGGCAAAGGGAGGAAAGAATGCAAAGTGTGCCCTGCAATCAAGAAGTGGATGAACAAGCATGCTCCCAACGCCGACGAGAATCTTGATGGAGTAAACCTTTGCAACTCAGAGGCGAGCATCGATATTCCCCATCAACTAGGCATTTCCAATATTAGTGACGTAGAGAAATTCGATGAAAGGTTGGAAGATGACGAACATACAGAAACGGACGAATTGGAACATTCTGTTGCGTTGGACCAAACTATCATTGATAATATGTCAAAGGTCACGCGAGATGTTGTGCGATTTGTAAATACTAAACGCGAAGGTGGCACCCTTTCTCTTAGTCCCATCCCAGAAACCTTGGAAGTCAGTGGTTCTGGTAACACAAGCAATTTAGATAACAAGTCACAAGAAGCAGAGCAAACCGCTAGCGAACTCATGATTGCGAGAGAGAAAAAGGCTATTGAAGATCGTGCAACACAAATTATAATGGAAGCAAGAAACCGAGGGGGCTGGAACACCGGTTATGCTCGCATCAACACCCTGGATGACACAGCATTCTATCAAGGGGTCGCAGAAGCCCGCGCTGAGCTGATAATCATGAAGGCGAGAGAAACTTTAAAGAGAAAAGGCCAAGGGCCGTCTGCACCGTTAACTCCCATGACGCAGCTTCGTAACAAGCATGTAAGTACTGCATGTCGTATCTGTGCAGTGACTATTAAACTTCCGTGTAACCTGTTTGGTCTTTTTTTTATTGGCAGCGTGCATGGCTTTCGCATGCAACATCCAAAATGAGATCTTGGGATGCCGCAATTATTCTTCAGTCCTTCGCCCGTATGGTGCCTGCGAGATTAGCATTTATTGATCATCTAAGTGAGAAACGAACAAGACTTTACCGTGAACTGTTGACTGGTCACTGGGAGCCTGATGAAAAATTGGCCAAGGCTGGCAACGTTGATATTATATTTGAATCAAGGTCCAGAGACATTGAGGGTAATGGCGACGACGATCCCGAAGGAGAAGTGCACCGTTCGAATTCTACTACTGTAGAACATTCAGACTCCCAACACGCCGATAGTGGAGATGACATCAAATGTAATGCCGATGACTTGCAGCCCAAATCCGGCGACCAAGTTTTAACTGTTCAAGGAAAGGAAATGTTGAAGACCGTAAACGAAGTCAAAGGTGACGACAATCCTAAAGGTTGCACGCCCAATGTGAATTTGCAAGTTCAGCACGCACCGGTCGTCCTTAATTCAGAAATCAGCCAAACGAACCAATGCGATCCCTGGCAAGGAAAACGTAATCATCAGTTAGTCGACAAATCGGCGGCATTGCCTAAAGCGACACCTGTTGTTTACGAGGCCAATGTAGTGGTCAATTCAAATGCGGCTCTTGACACGAAGGCAGTAACTGCAAAGCCAGAAGAGAAGAAGACAACTGTAACTCGGCCGAGCCCGCCTCCAAACGCAAAGCGGAACGTGTTTGCCAAGGTCGCCTGTTCGTTTGACGATGCTGTATCGAAGGCAGTATCGAATGTAAAAAGTTTGGTGGCGTGCACGGGAGGTGATGGCCAATTTGATGGAGCTATTGACATGGGAATAGGGCGCTTCAAATCAGCCTCTGTTCTTGCACCTTCATCTGACGGGACTTACTTTGATTACGAATCTCAGCGGAAGGCTGCAAGCTATTGTATCATGTACCGCACAAGCCTAGGTTGGATTATTGCTAACCAGTCATGCAGTCAGTGTCAAATGCCGATGATGGTTCGACCTGATGATGGAGAATTACTCTGCGTTGTATGCGACGAAACTGATGTTATGGATAATGCTACTTTGGGGACAATTCCTCACTCCGTTGAGTCTGACCATAAGACATCAACCAACGGTGGAATCACAAGTGCAGTAGACACGTACAGTGGAAACAAAACGAAACCCATTGATCCAGAACCCGATGGGTGTATACCTCATTTGATCGAACCAGGACCAAATGCGGTAATACCTGCAAACAAAGCAAAACCGATTGACCCAGAACCCCTCGATACATTAGAGAACTCTAGCATGATTAAGCATCGACGCACTAAGTCGAACCATGTGTTTGCAAGTGACTCCATTTCCTTGGAGCCTACTGTCTCTGTTGCGGGCATGCCACCAATTCATTCACACAATGAGGTCCATCGAAGATGGGGTGCATCAAACGGTGAAATAAGACCTGCCTTGCCTCCAACAAATGCCCACCAGCAGTGGTTGATAGGTAACCAGGTGTGCCCTCGTTGCAACTTGCCAATGACGAGGAGTGCTTATGAAAATAAAGAGCATTGCCGTTCGTGCGGCATGATTTTTTACGATCCAGCTCGAACCGATTTCTTTGCAGGTCTGAAGGCTACTAGTAACAATCACATTCAGGACATCTCGTTGCTTGATAATGATAGCAATGCTGGTATGAATTCTGGAGACGTGAACCCCTTCAGTCTTGCTCATCAAATGATGATTTCGAGTCAACCTTTGAAACATCATGGAATTACAGCAAACCCAAAGCAGGAGCAAAGCTTTGGTCGTTTAGCGTTTGATACTCAAAATAATGTTGCACCAAGCAAGTTAACGCATGCTGGTCTGTCGTCCTTTTCTCAGAATCCTCTCACCCACAGCTTAAAGCCAGGACATCAGCAAAGCTATCGTTCAGTGGAACCTCCTACACCTAACCGTATGAGGGCTCAGTTCAATGCACCCACTCCAAATGCTAACAGAATGAAGAGAAATGAACCGCAGCATATCTATAGGAATTTAGAAGTTAAAGAGAATTCATATGGAGAAGCGAATATGGGCTACCAGAAAAAGCCCTTGACTGCTGTTGAAGAAGCAATGATTCGAATGGAAAAGGCGCAAAACGCCACAAGGACGAAGAATTTGCATTACTAATCTTATTTTTGGCCACGCTTAAACTGTGGGTGCAGGTGGGAATTATGCAAAACTGAGCTTGATATGTGAAAGAAACATACTCACCACCTATTTGCGGTTTTTAATGTGTTTTTTTACACAACTATCTGAGTGTTTAGTTAACGACGAATAGCAAATATTGTTGTCATGTGTACATTATTAACACTTTGCGTACGTGAATAGTGATGGTGCTGTCGCCAATGAAGCGGGTATAACGGTCATGTCGAAGTCGGGGAACGTGAGTCAACGCTGTTCCAGAGATGAGCCATGTCTAGATTTGGGCCACCTAAACAAATTTTTTGATGTAAGATGAAATAGCGTGAAAAATTCTGATACTGTTTGAATGCCCATGACCATAAACCTCGATGTAAATGGTGTAAGGCCACGATATTTCTAACTTAATTTCATGATCCGCGATTCCATGATTAATTTTAACACTCTATGCACGACCTCTCTTAATTGGAACTGCCTTCTTAACTCCCTTGGCCGCCCTGTTGGCCCTGTAAACAACAGTATATTTGGCAAGTGCCTCCCTCTTCAAATCAGGACGGTAGTAATTATCAGTAGCCTGACTCTTGATGGTGTTCTCCACGCGGCGGAAATCCTTGTTCAACGCAATAACTGCCGTCCCGCTCTTTCCACTGTTTTGGGCCTTCTTGGTCTTTTTGGTAAGAGCCGCACGATTGTCAGGTGTGGCAGTGATGTCGATTGCTTTCGAGTTGGCAAGTCCGGAATACTTGAAGGAGGATTTAGACATGAGGTTGCCACGCTCAACGGAGAAGGTGACGGCTCCCGATCGCCGGGTCTGGCCGTTCTTTTTCCTCATGAAGGAGTTGTTTCTCTTGACGAGTTCCCAGGCGAGAGAGTCAGAAATGGCTACCATCTTCGCGTTTATTTGATAAGGGAACCTGCGCAAGAAGTGAAAACAACGCATGGAAATTCTTAGACAACCTTGAACACAGCTCGATCATCAATCACTCGACATTGCTGACACTGAAAATAAATTGCCACGCAAATAACTCTCGAGGCAAACGAGTGGCAAAATGTAATTCAGCTGCCGCGCAAAAGCCACACTAGACACCAATCACCTCTCGAACCAACATCAACGGATATCAATATAGTGTCACCGAGGCGAGGGGCTCGGCGCATCACGCGTAATGTAAGAGATTCATCTGCCACACAGGGGCATGAAGAAGAAGCCTTTCTACCGACGGCATTCAGCAGCATGGTCACGTACCTCGACGTATTTAAATCAGTGAATACAGGTGAAATACAATACAAGGGCGACAATCAAGTCGAGCAATTGATTTTGAGACTCATAGGTATCTTCGGACGGGAAACGCAAAGGAATAGTATGAACGTTTTAGTAAACAGGTAACGTGACATTCCCGTACATTCCGCTATCACTACTTATCCGCCACTGCCTTTCAATTTGCCCGCACACATCATTTTCAAGGCCGGTGAGTTTTGGGCAGGACCCCACCATGATGGATGTTTAGCGGAATTTGGCGCAGCTAAAACAACTACAAAGTCTTTCAGTCTTCGAGACAACTACCACATAGTCATTTATTTTCTCTAGCTCATTTGGTTTTCCTCACAATTCTGCCCTTTGTTTTGCATCAGCATCCAGTTTTCTGTCAATATGGGTTGCTACAAATACATGGAAGAGCTCTGGCGTCACAAGCAAAGTGACGCCCTCCGCTTCCTCCTTCGCGTTCGCGCCTGGGAATATCGTCAACGTCCCAAAATCACCCGCGTCAACCGTCCTACCCGTACCGACAAGGCCCATCGTCTCGGCTACAAGGCCAAGCAGGGTTACGTCGTTGTTCGTTGTGGTATCCGTCGCGGAGGACGCAAACGCCCCAACCACCGTGGTATGGTTTTCGGTAAGCCCAAGAACCAGGGTATCAGGCAGATCAAGGCGCAGCGCAATCAACAGAGCATCGCCGAGGAGAAGGTGGGACGTAAATTCGGTAACTTGCGTGTGCTGAACTCCTACTGGATCAACCAAGACGCCACCATGAAGTATTACGAAGTTATTTTGGTGGATCCCTCGCACACGAAGATCCGCAATGATCCCCGCATCAACTGGATTGTTAACCCCGTGCACAAGCACAGGGAATGCAGAGGTCTTACTAGCTCGGGTAGAAAGGCCCGCGGTTTGCGCAAGAGTGGACACCGTGCCAATGGTATTAAGGGAGGCAGTGCACGTGCATCTTGGCTCAGGAGGAACACTCAACGTCTCAAGCGTTATCGTTAAACTTGCTAGTGTGGTGGATGCACTTTGGAGTTGTTGGGCTCTACTATGGGGCAAGGTTTCGTTGCTTTGACGTCGAGCCTATTCAATACTAATGTAAATTCCACTGTACAGTTGAAATAGGAAGTGATTTGTAGTGTTATGGATTTTTTTACAATATCAAGAAGTAAACTTGACTTGCCTCTGACCAGCACTTTGTTGTGTAAGCTTGTCGGGTTAGCCACTTAGAAAACTTGTGTTACCATGAGACCACACCACTGCCAACCATCATAAGGCAAGTAGTCCGGTTTGTTTAAGGACGCCATAACTTTATCATAACTCAGCTTCTCTAGATGGTGATTTTATTGATGCAGAGCCTTGTATGATTATCATATTGAAGTGGTGGAGCACTTTGAAAGCTAAAGTTATTATCTTGTAACTGTACCATCAATTGTTGTGCATATCGTGACCAGCAATCATCACACAAGTGCTCCTAACATGGTGGACATGCCCCAAGAAAAAGTGCATTGCCTCTCTTGACCTCATAACCAAGTTCCCATTCCACTTCTCTACCATTTCTAACTCAACCTACAGTGTTGATTGCCCATCTCCAAGCTGACTCATTTGTTGGTAAACCTTTTGCTTTCCAGCATCCTTTGCAATGTTGTACAAATTTTGTCTGCCCCCTTTCATTTCCCCTTGTGAAAAATGCCAGTTGTAATGCCATTCATACAAAAGAAAAACTTCCCAAAAGCACATAGAATAAATGGAGTCTGCCTCATCTAATCTGGTCTGTCACCAGCCAATGCCAGTCCTCTCAAATGGCATAATCCTACAATTCAATTTCAAGACCTTTGTTGTACTTCCATCTTTATCTCTAAGGCTTTTTGGAACGGCCCAGTCATTGTAGACATACTTGTTGGCACAAGCAGTGACATAGTCAAACAGTCACAATACCATGGTGTAAAAAATAACTTACGAAAGCTACAGCTGCTGCCTTGGCTCCATTGTTGATGGTTCTCCACCACCAGCACAGTGTAGTTGTGTTAATGTCAAAATAGAAGAAGACAGCATTATTCTCAACAATATACCAGTATTCTATGGAATTGATGTGAGGGCGTAGACATGGGTTTTCTACCTCTTCGTCAACAGAAGCAGTTTGGTACACAGGTGCCATGGCATCAAAGAATGAATTTTCAGGTTCACCATCAAAAGCATCCCTTTTATTTGATGGTTCAGGAGGTGGCAGTGCATCAAAGATAACTTCAGGATGACCAATAGTGTTGATGTGGACCTCCTGAGGAGTGTCACCAAGGCACTGGAGTGCAGACTCCTCACTATCTTGTGAAGTGAAGTTCTATCTTCATCATTCTCAAAATCCATATCAAGAGGCATCATATCCAAACTGCTGATGGAACCATTGAATGGTTGTTGGCCATGATATTATCCATCATGAAGGATGAGATGCCTAGGAATGATTTGATGGGTTATGGAGAGGATGTGTGTGAAGTGGGATATTGTAAGAATGACTATTGGGTGACTCCTGATCCGTCTTATGTTCGTACTGGTAGGAGATTGGAAGAAATGGCAATCTTTACCAAAAAATTACACAAATACATAAGGGTTAATAAGTGCGGTCTGTCATAAGGTAAACTGTTTTTATAGCTATAACCTGACAAAAGCACCCATTTCATCATGTCATTGACTGGGGAGTCTTCAAAATCAGGATGGAAATATTCTGCCCAGACAGATAAAGTTGTTTGGGGTAAAGAGCGTATTAGCCTTCGAACATATTCTTGTGGGTGGAACATGATTGCTGTGGAAAGAGCCTCATTTTCCATTTCCATCATATTTTCACCCCCATAACTTTCAGAAATCATCCCAAACTTGTGAGATTACAAAGTGCTTCTGGCATACCGTCACAACAAAGCATTGCTTGAATACTATCCCATCTGCTTTCCACTACCACCACAAATTGTTACGTGGGATTCCTATCTCCTCGGCCCCAGCACCTCACCTGAGAAAGAATGTCTCAGATACAAAGAATGATGACAAGAAAAGAGTTCATGTGACTGATTTCATCATGGAAAATGTTTATGAAAGCAGCTGTCCTGGATAAAGCTACATCTACCACTGTTCAATCAAAATGAAACAAGATTGAGAAGTGAATTGAAGTGACCAACATGCAGAAAAAGGCAATAACCAACAGCCTCATCATTCAGGCAACATCACTAGTGTGCAAAGTTTATTTTGGCAATGTTTATCTTACCATTGCTGTTAAGGCTGAAAAAAATCATTCCAAGATTGTTGAGATGCAGATGTGGGACCTTGACCTAAGCTGATTGGAGATAAAAAGTGACTGGTGAGATTGAAATTACAGGAGGTGAAAATCTCTTGTTGACGGTTGATGAATTGAAATTATGAG
>JALLPC010000162.1:0-16433 GCA_036940045.1 Stephanocyclus meneghinianus | reverse complement strand
CTGCCTTAGTTTCTGTAGGTGGTTGTCCAGGTTAGCCCTTGTGATGCACAGTAGGCCATCAAGGTACGTGGATACATATTCAAGGGCTACCATTAGTTCTGACATCTTTGCCCAAAAATGTCTGCAAGACAGGCAACTTTTGACTAACGTCTAAAAAAGTAGTTAGGTGGTCGTTACTTACGGTAGTTAGGAGGTCATGAGAATAGTCGTTAGTCGTTAGTAGTAAGGTCGTAAGGTCGTTAGTCGTTAGTCGTAATGGGTCTTTACCGGCCCTCTAAAATGTCGTAGGCAGTCGTTAACGACTATTTTCAACTGTCGTGATGTCGTTTGTTCGATCGTTACATGCGCCAAAAAAACAGCGAGCTGCTCTCTCTCGTCTTCTCGGCCACCGCACAAGATGGATGCAATGCTCCAGATGGATTGGCTTGTCTCCAGCCTTTTACCTTACATAGGGGGGTTCCGCGACCTAAGGAGTTTCGCTGTGGCTAACAAAGCCAATCTAGCAGCTGTGAGGTCCTTGACCGGCACGTGGTCAACGAATTTCTTCCCTACTTTGCCAAGAGATTCAACTCACGAGCTCTACTTGAATGTTTGCATCTTGTGGAAGGATTCTGGGTTGGTTTATGCATTATTGTGTGGTCTTGAGTTTGATCCTCCCTATGATGATGCACCAGGGTAACAATGTAAAAATGAAATGACCTTACATTTCGGTAAAACCACGGAACGAGGCGCTCTTGATGTGAAAGATTAAAATCTTTCACATCACCAACACTTGCCCGGTACGGCAGGAGCAGGCGCAAAGCAAGAGGAGTACTCTGATGCGTCGTTGTTCAGTAATGATGATGTGTATGATATGTGGACGATTGATCGTGGGGTCCGAGAGAACAGGCTGTCTGCAATGTTTAGATTGCTGCAGTGTATCCCTGAGCTGCGCAAGGTTTCGGAACGATAAAATAAGAAGATTAGAGAGTTCATTGCTACACTTTACTTTCATTAATACATTTTAATACAAACAATCTATGTTTTCAATTCGTATTCATCACAAACATTGTTTTCAATACCTTACAAAACGTCAAAAAGGGGGTGGTACTTCATGTCATACTGTACAATGACGGCAACGGACTCCACCGCCATTTTGTGAAGCTTCATCTTTTCAGCCGTGTTTGTACCGTGACGGAATCGATGCTTCAGAATATTGTAGTTCTCAAGACGAGCGTGGTAAGTTTCTTGCCTGTTTTGAGCCCTATCCAAGAACCTGAACACTTCAACAGCATGACCTGGTCTCTTAACTGTAACTTTTTCATTCAGACCTTCATATGCAGAATCCGCAATAGCCTTCTGTGCTTCTGAAAGTTTCCAGAGCAAAGCTTCTCTGTTCCATGTATCCTGGGGATCATCCATGGATTCGGCACCACAAAAAAGAGCCTTATCGTGGTGCTTGCCAGCAGGATACGGGCCGTTGATCCAAACACACCTAGATGTCCAAACGGCGACGGCGAATTCATACTTCAGACCACAACTGTGGCTCTTGTGATCAAAGTATCCAGTGCTTGGGTCCAATCTGAACTCTTGGGTGATAAAGTTCACGCCATCAACTGAAATAACATGTACTTCTTCTGAACGGAAGCTACTTGGATCAAAGACAATCACTTTTTCTTTGAATGACTGAATGCGATGTGCAGTCTCCTTCACTTTATCCCTGCACATGGACTCATCATAATTCCAACGGCCAGCAAGCACGGATTCAATATCGTATAGTTTCAGCCAATTCAAACCCATATGTAGTTCCTTAAAGGTTGTGTCGGGGAACTCGTCACACAAATCATTCATCAAATCCTTTACAGTCCGAGGTTCTGGGCCATAATGGGCCTTGAAACGTTTCACTGACTTTTCATTTACTACATTTTGACGCTCTTCTCCGAATCCTACATAACACAAGCCATAGAATAAAATATCATCTACAGTCACGATACGTGCATCCAACTTTGGAACCGAATAACGAGCAACAATGCTCGGCACATTGATCTTTGGTGGTGGTGTACGTGCTGCTGATCTTGAGTCATTTGGTGAACCCCTTGCGTGACCTCGCCCATCAACTTTCCCGACATGCTCCTTAGCACGGCGACGACCAGAAGACGCTTCATTGGATCTGCTGTGGCCTCGTCCTGGAGCCCTGAACATGGTTGCGAGTTGCAAGATAGAGCTGAGAATATGACGTGAGAGGTAGACTTCTGTGTTGTGTTGCTACCTACTCATAGCGGTGGTGGCGCTGCTACAAGATTTAAAAAGGATATTGAGAAGCAACGGCTGAAGTAAGATCGTTTCAGTTTTTGGAGGAGCAGAAGAAATTTTTCCTCTGTTGAAAAACATAAGATTTGAAAAAGGTCATCCCCTTCCCATGAAAAGTAGGTGGGTTAGTAAGAAAAGCTAAGATGCATTGGAAATGATCTTGATTTTGCGGTGTGACAGGTAGTTCAGACCAACGGCTCCATTCGAACACCCCAACCATGGTGGCCGCTGCCAGCCACCAAACACATTCCCAATAACCCATACCAGCACATAAATTGACGCGCAATAGCCAACAGAATCACGCTCTGCATTCATATCTGGCAGAATAGCGCTGGAACTCCCACACCTACTGAATTTCTACCAACGGCCGTTTGCGTTGCATCACTAAGACAAGATGTTTGTCTATGCCCGAACGGCTGATGACAGCAGCAGCAGTAGTGGTACTGATAATGCTGGATCAGATGGTGATGTGAGCACTAATCAAAGCATCAGTGTCCACAGCAATGATAGCGATGACAGTTCGGATGACGAAACAGTTGGCACATTAGGTGACGACGTTAAGAAGTTGGGATTCGATGACGATGTTTTGGATGATAACT
Source organism: Stephanocyclus meneghinianus (assembly GCA_036940045.1). Classification (NCBI taxonomy): domain Eukaryota; phylum Bacillariophyta; class Thalassiosirophyceae; order Thalassiosirales; family Thalassiosiraceae; genus Stephanocyclus; species Stephanocyclus meneghinianus. The sequence continues at coordinate 13,545 of JALLPC010000162.1, read as the reverse complement.
TGACAGAAGAAGATGCTCAAAGCATCAGTTTCAACGGCACTGACAGCAGCGGTGATGACAGTTCGGATGGTGGCAGCTACAGCGTTGACGGCTCGGATGATGAAACCAACGTTGAGAAACTGGGATTTGATGACGATGATTTGGATGATGGATTGATAGAGGATGCTAATGAAACAGAAGAGGAGCTGTGGAGATTGACAGTTAAGGGACTGAAAGTGAAACTGGTTGAACGAGGTCTGATTCAGTCAGGTGCAAAGGCTGAACTCATTGAACCTCTGATGAATCCACAGCCAGCTGACTTCAAGAACAAGCCCAAAGTTGAATCATGGAGAAATAGCAAAGCAAAAGCACTGTTGATTAGGTTTCTAATGAACGAATCATCTCCGTTTCATCTACTATCTCCTGATGAGGCATGGGAATCTTCAGAGTGGTTCAAACAGTACCCCAAGGATAGGTTCATCAAAAATATGAGCAATCTCAAAAATGCATTAGCCGAAAGAAACACGGTCGTGCAGCATGACAATGAAACTATATTGGCCGAACTTGCTGCTCTTAAAGCATTAGATTCTATTGCTGAACCTCGGCGAAACTATCCTCTGTGGCACGAGCACGAGGCCAGCCGGCTACTTGAAGAAGATCTCAAAAACAATCTCAATGAAGGTATGCTTCCGGCAGAGTTCCAAAAAACTAGACCAGAGTATTGTGAATTCCCCGACTTTATATTTCGGAAACACATCTATCAACAACAAAGGAAACAGAGAGAGATGCCAATGAAGATTCACAAACGCAACAAGCTTGCTGAAAAGAAACACCAACAGGAGGCCGAAGAGGAAGCGGCACGTTGGCATGCTGATAGGGAGTATGACGATGAAGTTAATGACATGTTTGAGTTGAGGAAGGATTGAGCAGTGTAGTGGAGTCGTTTTAATAGAATGACACAATATATCTTACATCTCAATCGACCTATTACATAAATATTTAACCAATAATACTATTTGACAGAAGAGTCAACTCCTTCCCATTGATTTCAGCAGAAGGCAAATCGACCCATCCATTTCCACTAAATATTTTGACCTCGTTGCTCATTTTATCAATCCAAAAAGCTCTTAAACCAGCACCTCTCAAATCTGGTTGTTCTTCCCAAACTTCACCTTCTATCGCCTGCATAGACGCCCAATACCCACGGTCGAAGGCGACAAGCATGCCATCTCCATTAGCACTGACAAAAGAGCGGATGGGCCATTCATGATGGGGCAAATTTGACAGCCGACATTGTCCCGTTGCAAGATTGAGTTTTACCGTGGCTATACTTCTTGCACATGTATATCCTGCCACCAGTAAGTGGCCATTGGGTAGGACAATAACGCTCGTGTACTTCAGAAAGAGATCGTAACATAATGTATTGTGGCCTACTTGAAATGCATAGATCTTAGAATGGACACGGACAATTCTTGGGTCGCCATGCCCGTGCGGCATCGATAACAGTTCTGTCAATTTGCCTGTGTTTATATCGAACAGTCCCGCTTAAGTGAAAGTAGAATCAAAATAACCATTCACCCTTCTTGTACCTCCACAGAAAAATATTTTGGTTCTATCATCATTTGCGTAACAACAGCTACCAGCCAAAAGATGCTTAAGGTTGGAACAGAATTCTACGTGAGACCAGGGTTGTCCTCTCAGCTTGTTTGCGACAGAGTCATAACTCAAATGATCGGCTTGGAACCTTACAGGCGGGGCCATCACAATTCAAAGGCGGCTTTGCGTTAATCGCCATCGTTTCATTGCCATCACACTTGGCAGCAGCCTAGTAGTTTTAAATCAATAGAGAAGTTGACCGAAATAATTGGCATTAGAATCACAGCAAATCCTTGTGTTTCAATCATCGTCACACAATGTATACTCACCGCGTTGCCTTTATTGTTTACTTCGTCAGGACCAAAAGAAATCTTCCTCGTGGTGTCTGATTTCTTCTCACAGTAAGACAACATGTTCTTTTGTTTTAGAGATGGCATGATGAATGATGGTACAATATGATATCGTTTCGACCTACGACAGTGGCTACAGTTGGTTTTGTTGGTGGATTGGTGGCATTCAGATTGATTGTGTTGGACAGGCAGGGCTTTATGATGCAAGTGAAGGATGTGCTAAATATGGTATTTTGCTACAGAGCAAGTACTCATATCCGTTAGAGGATGAGAAGTATCTCAATGGACTATGGGTATCCGCCAACGGAAACGCTTATAATAGAGCGATGAATGTCTACTAAAACCAATAGATTAAACTCATAATTAATCTTATATTGATTATCGAAGTCAATGTACACGCTATGTTTAGCATATAAGATTAATTTTCTGGAGGCTGGGGCTCACCTTCGTCAACGAGCCCATCAACGCTTTGGAAGAGCAGGAGCACGAAGCACGAACACGAAGCACGAGCACACAAAATACGAGCATACGAAGCATGAGCACGAAGCACGAGCACAAGCACGAAGCACGAAGCACAAACACGAAGCACGAGCACATGAAGTACGAGCACGTGAAGCACAAGCAAGCAAGGCATACAAGCCTGTGAAACACAAGCACACGAGGCATCAACGCCGCCATCAACGAGAGCATTGGTAGATGGTGAACTTTTACTTAGGAATTAGTACAACGAACTCACCACACAATGTGGATTTCGTCCGTTATCAATCTATTGCATTGCAAAACAAACATTGCAAAACAAACATTGCAAAAGTTCACTCTACAATCAACACCACTACAATGGTAAGAAGTACTGATCTGCCTGACTCTTCAGATTGTATTTGAGTTGGGTGTGTTGCCAGCAAAGTTCTCGGCCCCCCAGCATCGTGCCTCATTTAGTCTACATTTCTCGTTTAGAACCATCAAGAAAATGGCCACACCTTTGTGCCTAAGGCCAAAACAAACAGTACAAGAAGAATCAAGGCTGCTGCAATGGCTGCTGAAGATGCAGCTCGGACCCTTAGCAGCTCACAGAAACGTAGGCTAAGGAAGAAGGTTTCAATCAGAAAGAAACTCAAGACTGCTGATGAAAGGCATCCTTTGCTTCATTTCGATCCTAAATCATCGAGTGTAATTGTATTCGATGGCAGTCATGGATCCGAACCTACCACAAAGCGACCTCCTTCTATCAGGCTGCAAGATTGGCAGTCCATCTCTGTCCAAAATGGTGGGCTAACAATTGTTACACCGTCGACATTTGATACTGGCATTAAATGCCCCATCTCATCCACCAAAGGAAGTCAAACTCCATTCACGATGGTAGCGAGGCAAAAGACTTTGGACACTCTCCAGCTGAAAGATGAGTATCATGCCATTAAACTCTATCAAGCTCTTCAAGCTGTTGAGAAGGAGCAAAAGGTGTCTACCAACCGTCATTGCATCATACTCAATGATGGGGATCGAAACCATAAGTATGCCGGTGGTTATGGCCTAACAGTGAACAGAAATCGCACAGGGATTAGCAAGTCGGCAGTGTACAAGAACTCCTCTCAAGAGAATGTCAAGATCGTTAACAAGCATGCAAAGGGTATGGAGTTTCTTTTCCGCATGTATGGAGATTTCAAGTCTGTGGGCGTTGCAGAAGCCAGTACACGTGTTGTTAATTTTCCCACCATTGATGGTTGCAAAATTTACAGTGGATTAGCCACTGGTACCAATATTTATCTCCCGGTCCATATTGACAAAGACTTCACAAGCTCTATTGTCATGGTGCTTAAAAGTGAGGCTTGTAAGGAAGATGATAAGGAAGTGGCATACTTTTGTTTTCCAGAACTTGGGGTTGCCGTACCATTGAGACCTGGAGATGCACTCATTTTTAACCCAAGGGAGCCTCACTGTTTGTCATCTCGTTGTCATGTGGAAGACGAGCTTGTATGCATGTCACTTTATCTCAAAAGTGCAGTTGTAGGTCTTAATGACAACTCTCTTCCTTTGACAGCAAGACAGGAAGAGCTAGCTACTTTGTATGATTCGTAAATATAAATGCACTATAAATAGAACACACACAATAGTCCGATTGTTTCTTCACAGAAGCTAGCACCTCATCCAAATGGTGTTTTCTAATGACAAAAAAAGGGACTTAAGATAATATTCATGCATTATATATACATGTATCCATTCTTTTCGAATTAATTTAATATGAATATGCATTCAGCTTAAACCTTAGTCTGCTTCCCATCATCCTCTTGCAATGGTATACTTGCCGCCGCAGAACCAACCTCGATAAACATTTTCAATGCTGTTTCAACATCGTCATACTGTAAACTCAACAAAACCGGATCATTCAATTGTTTGCTTCGACCCTGCATCCCCAATGTTGCGGTAGCATCCATATTTTCCAGAGCAGAAATTAATTGTTTATAGGCCAGTAGTAATTCTCCTGCCTTTGGACCGTCCTCTCCACCTCTTACAAGCACCAACATGCTCTTACGAATACCATCAAGTGGTGGCTCACGTAGACATTGTTTGATCCCTACATAATTGTTAGATAGGGCTAGTGGTTTCAGACGAAGGGGTAATTGAGTTTGGAGATTGGATAGAGTTCGAAGAGCGGCAGTGCTAGCAACTATTTAGTAAAGAATACATAGACTTTATCTTCTTATTTTGCAGGAACAGGGGTGCAATTGGTGGGTTTTCTTTGTGCTCAATTCATAGAGCCGGAATACACATGAATGTTTTGATTGATTCTTGCTGAAACGGCCGAACTCCGAGCGATGGTTTTCGGAATGATTGCTCACAAATTCAACCATGCCAAGAGGATCAGCACCACTCTTCACATTGAACCCCTTTCAATTCGATGTTGCTAAATACGCAGTGCTCACAAACAAATCGATCCATCGCGTAAGACAAGAGCTCATCGACCGTTACAACAATCCGATCTACGACACGCCGCGCTTAATTCCAACCAGCTATCTCAATAAAACCACCTTGACGAACATCAAAACATCTCTCAAATCCTGTCGACGAAACCCAAAAGGCAAATCCAACTACACGCCTCTCCCCGAAGGCTGGACTCCACTCGATCACTACCAAGTCAAGCTAGGGGTCAACAGACAAGATTACCCTGGTCTTACTCCTGCCCAACACAGATCTCAATTTGAGCCTCCCACAGCACCTCCTGTAGAGCCCAAACTCGAAGAAGAAGATTACAACAGCAGCGACGAAATGGTTTGTTTCAGTCATCTTCAGTCCGCACCCCCTTCTCTTCCTCCAGCCACCAACACTGCCACCAACAGTACCGCCTTAGTGCATGTTCGTACTACAAGTGAAGACGGCCTACCTGAAGCTACCTACAAGTTGAGGGGACCTGTGACAATTGGTCAATATTCTGCAAAATGGCATATGGAAATGCAGCTGAAGGATGACGTGGCGACTGGCTTCTTTCCTGGCGGTGGAGGCTTTCAGTGCTATCTGGGTCAAAACGTCTTCAATGTCAACAACCAAAAGTTGGCTGGATTAACCATCGTCGTTCATTATCATTTGCCGGTGAACAATGCCGTGATCTATGAAAAACCACCTCTCATCATCAGTCACGACACTGTCTTGGTCCCCATCCCCACTGGGATCATTCCGAACACGTTGGGTGATCTAAAACTGGTACTGCCTATGCACTCCTCAAGACTTGGGGACAGACTTGAGAACAGCAATGACGTGCTCGATGCATTTGCAACAGATGCTACAGATCGTGGCTTCAAGTCCGAATACATTGCCCTGAACTTCAAAGGTTTGCCTTGTAATCTATCTATGGAGAACATATTTCAAGACGATGAGCTCCACAGTATCCACAAGCAAGCTCTAAAAGGAGCAGCCAACTCCTGTCCCTACTCCTTTCCCGACACGCTTGTGCCCGATGTGACCCATTCCGTAAATGGCACCATGTAAGTGTATTCTTTGTAATTGAATTTCAATCGTTGGACTTATGAACAGCTCACATCTTTTGTTTCATCTTTCAGCATGCACATTGTGGTACCAGTGGAGAGTGGAGGCTTGAAGCTGGTGAAGGACCGTCCTATCAAAACCAGCGCTACTGTAGAAGAGCTCAAGAAGCGTCATTGGGAAATACATGCCTCCAATCAAACCCCTTCCAACAAGAGTGTTGATGAAGATCCAATGGTCCGTGAGCTTGTTGCGGACTTCGACTCCAACTGCTCTATTGCTGCCACTTCCAAACCGCCTGCTCTTGACACTGTCAAATCTTCTGTATCTGGCAAATTGTCTACTGGATCATCATTGGGTCATTTTGGCACTCCCATCAACGACATTCTGGGACAACAGCTTGGTGTCACTAATGATCGCACGGAAGCATCATTCAGACGACTCCAGAAGATCAATCCGAAGCTCAAGAACTACGAGATTGCTACCCACGTTGAAGGTGATGGCAATTGTGGTTATCGATGCATTTCTTTCCACATGTATAAGACCGATGAAGCCTATGAAGAAGTCAAGCAGGAGCTTGTAGAGTATGCAGTGCAAAACTTCAAGGCTATCTCAAAGGACTCGGGCATACTCCCTAGAGATTTACTTCGAATGGCAAAGGAGCGAATTCCAGAGTGAGGTTCTTTTTTATGTAGCAGCCATGTGCTACGGAGAGGATTTTGGATTGGTTGGATATGGTGACGAGTCGGGCAAGGTCTATTCAAGTGGGCAACTCAAAAATGCAAAATTGAATCTCTCCTTCTTTTCCGACAATCACTTCACACCATTGAGGGAAAAGAAAGAGCTTGAACGCAAAGGCAGGCCCAAAAAGGAGAGGAGGTGAGATCATTGTAATGCTGTTGTCATCCCTTGCACATCGTTGGCTCACTTTAAGTACTTATTGCAGGATCGAGTACTACTCTGACACCGATGAGTCGGAAGATGACAGTAGTATTTCATCCAGTGAGGTGTCATCCAGTTCTGAAGATTCGGAGCAGTCTTTCAAGCGCACCAAGCCCAAGAAGCCAGGTGGAACCAAGCGCAAGAACAATGACACTTCTTCTTCCAAGTGCAACCAATCCAAGGCATCATCCAATTCGGAGCAGACCAAGGCATCATCTGATGCGGAGCAGACCAAGTCCAAGAAACTTCCTGTCGTAATTGAAACCAAGAACGATGAAGGCACTGGTGAGCCATTTCTATCAACTCCTGAAAAGGTAGTTGTCGAGGATGTTACCTTGCCCCCTAGCACTCCTCCAGCCAGAACCTCAAATGCGGAAACACCTGGTATTCTTCGCTCCGCAATCAGAAGTATCAGTAGCTTTACCTTTAATCCTACCAATCTCTCCACTCCCTCTGATCCAGATGGTGAACATGCTTCCAGCACCAAGGAGACCAATGGTGATGATGACAAGCCAGTTACCTCTGATGACGATGCTGGTGACGAGAAGGATGCGGAAACCAAACGCAAGAAGGTTGTTGTTCAAGAGGAAGAGGAAGAGGACGAGAACTCAGTCTTGAGCTCTCGCCACCACCGCAGCAAGAGAAGGTCTGATCATCATCACAGCGGCAGGTCTTCCTCCAAGAGCAGCTCCCGTCGCCACTCCAAGAGCAGCTCCCGTCGCAGCTCCTCCAACTCTCGTCACCGCTCTAAGAGCAGGTCTCGTCGTCAGAGTAGCAGGTCTCCCTCCAAAAGCAGCTCTCTCCGCCATCGTGATGACGATTCTCCAAGCCCACACTCTAAGCGCAAGTCCCGCCGCAGCAAAGCCAAAGCTGAATCTCCTCCCAAAAATGACAGGCCTAAACGTAGGACCAACAACAAGTACAGCCGTCACTAGTTTGGGGTTTGTGTCAAGATCAGTGCTACTGCGATTATCTATGATGCAGTTTCTGTGTATGTTTAAGAATGCAGGCTTATACGCCGCCTGCTGAAGAATGAAGAATTGATGTTGTACAGTTTAAGAATGATGAATCAGATGGAAGATGGCAGGCTTATACCGCCGCCTGCTGAAGAATAAAGAATTGATGTTGTACAGTTTAACAATGATGAAGCAGATGGAAGATGGCAGGCTTAGACTGCCGCCTGCTGAAGAATTGATTGATGTAACTATTTAAGCAATGAAACAACGATGTGCACTTAAGTTTTGTAACTATTAATTCTTTTCGGCAAGCTGCCTGTATCGATCCACTAAAAGCATCTTGCCAAGATACTTTCAATCATCTTGCAATGCAGTGCATCCATGTTGCAAGATGATTGGGTATCGATGTCGTCATTTATGACTACACACCCGAAGAAAGACCTGACGTAGGGCTCTTAAGCCCGTTTCTTGGTATGTTAACCAAGTTGTTACTGAATTGTGGTAACAAAGAGGTCAAGATGATAGTCAATCTTGGTTTTGTCGGCCGTCTTAAAACCATGCTCACCTATCTCTCCTTCGGTGAAGATGATGCCATAAACATTTTTGATGCATCGAAATCGATCGTCAAAACCTCTCCATTGCTGTGGGATAAGGTTCTTCAATCCGACATTGTCACTAGATTCCCGAAACGTTTACCGTTGGAAAGTGAAGATGTTGGAAAATCCTGTGTGGATATGCTGAAAGCTATGCTATGTAACAAGGAAATGCCAGCAGTTGAATACAGCAATTTGCATCTTGATTCCGATGGCTCTGGTTTACTTTCTCTAAATGAAAATGACTTTGAAGTGGTGGAATTTATTGGGTTGAGTCTTTGCAGCCAGATTGAAACAGAAATTGCGGAGTACCACAAGTCGTATCTTGGTAAACTTAACCTTGGTGATCCTTCACGTTCCATGTTGAAACTTTTGACTCAGCCGTCAGTAACGGTGCAAGTATCAGCTATTGGTCTATACAGCTCATTTGCAAAGTTGAATGAATATAGGAGTCAAATGGTGGACATTGACTTTGCAAACGAGTTCCTTGAAGTCCTTTTGACATACCTGGACAATGAATCTGACAATATCAAATGAAAGGCATCCGTATCCCTTGGCCACGTCTTTCAGCACTGGAGTCTGAAATATGATTTGTTTGATATTCGAAACCACTCTACGTGTCTAATCAAAAAGCGTCTAGACATCTTCCTGAAATGGATTAATACTTTGAGCAATGTACTTCCAACCGACTTGCCATCATACGAGCAAAAGCTAATTCAGTATCTACGAGATCAGCTACAGAATCGTATGGAGTCGACTGATAATGCTTACAAATGGTTACATGAGATGGACAAGGCGCTCAAGACGATGAGCTATGATGAGCTGAGTAACATTGGTATTGCAGATGATGATCTTGAACGTACTGTCTCAGTTCGTGTACGACAGGTGCGTGTTATTATGTTTTCTCCAGCCTGCACATTGAAAAGCCTCAACAAATATTGATCTCGCCAAAGGAACTCGAGATCAGGAGTAAGCAGCAGAGTTCTGTAAGTATTTGTGATGAAATGTCTGCTTTTGGGGGGGCATCAATTTCTAACAATCAGCAACTACTTTCAGATTCATATCTTAAGAAGGAACAGATCGAGGAAATTGCAGTCAAACTTCCAACTACTATAACGGAGCTTCAGGAATCGATTTCTTACCTAGACGATTGTGACGAATACGGGGAAAGGATACTCAATGTTATAGAGGCTTGCAGTGATTCAAAAAAGTATTGGTGCGTGGGTTATAAGCATGGGGCACTTCGGGTCTTGTATAATTCTGCCGCAGAGCTCCTAACACAAGATTGACCTGGTCCATATTTTATGTTAGTAATCTTTACACGTAATACGGTATGTGTTAGCCCATTGCGGCTGTGCACCAATTCAGCAGCCTGAGTCAATCTTTTCTATTCGAGCTTCCAACTTTGACAATGCCTTCTTCGCCGCAGCTCTTGCCTTTCTCACAGACGCTGCATTATTGCCAGTTTCATTACTTGCCAACAAGCCATATTCAATGGCAGTCTCTTTACTAAAGAATCTCTTTTGCACTTCCTTCCAAGCAGCATTCCTCGCAGTCCTAGCTGATCCGCTAACACATAATGTAGTCGCCACAACTTTTATTGTCTTAATCTTGGTAAGAAACATCAGTGATGATCTTACTATTGGACACTTCTTGCATGATGTTTTGATGATTGCAAGGTTTACTTTTGGATCATAAAGCTTCACTGATAATTCAGTGGTAGAGGCACCTACAATGCCATAGTTTTGAGTTAGAGTTTCTTGGACCGAACGAAAGATGTCCGTGGATGTGATTTGATCGATTTGAACTTGCTCATCCAAGTTACTGCTGCTGCTATTGTACGAGTTCGACTTGTTGAGCTTTTGCTTCTTGCTGACCGTAGATGATGTCTCATCTGGAGTACAGTGTCTAATGATGTTGGGCTCGTAATCAAACTGCACAAGGAGCCACCTATTCTTTTGGCGAACCATGTAAATTTATAGACAAAGCAAAGCTGTGAACAACTGACCGATATTGATAGCAGCTTGCTGTTCGTTCTGGAATCTTATAGGAGCACCTCTTCAGCAGCCCGGACAAGATAATTCGTCTCATGGGCTTGATTGTTGTGGTGATGGGCGATGGCGGGAAATCTCGGCATGTGACGAGAGGTGACGAGTGACACAAATCAGTATAAGAGGTCAAAAGTCAAGGTGCAGCATGATGAATGGACGCTCGATACAACGACTGAAGGATAGCACACTGGGGCGCACGTAAATTACGGCACCCAGTTGCTATTCGAGCAAGAGGCGTCAGCCGTCTTGTGAGATGGCTGGGCTTTGCTACCACGTGTCTCTGGCACCAGGGCGAGACTCCCTCACACACGGACTCCCGCAGGTCCTGTGAGGTCTGGCGGACGTGGTTTTCCTCCTCTCCATGTAGATTATTGTGTCTCTTGTGGTTGTCCCGTCAAATAAAAATGAGAGGGGGGGAGCGGTGGGCGTTGAGAGGTGGTGGGTTGTAGGCTTGTGGGCGATTTTTTGGCGGAGTCGTTAATTGAGTCGTTAAAGTAATTCACGTCTTTTTGACGTCGGTCGTTAAGGGTCGTAACCGGTGTCGTTAATAGTCGTAAGGGGTCGTAATGGTGTCGTTAGTAGTCGTTAATAGTAATGAAGAGGGTCGTTAATTGAGTCTTTAGGAAGTCGTCAGATGAGGTCAGAAGTCGTTATTTAGACGTGATTTTAGCTTACGACTGTCACATTTGCCTGTCTTGCTGGGTGATTTGGAAATATGCATTCCGTCTCGTGGCACCATTTCTCAAGCAGTCTGGCACTCTCTGTAAATGAACCCAGTATAGACCTGGACTGCTGCTCTACAGTGCCATATTCTGCAATAATGGCTCCATCAAGGCATATAGTCTTGAATTTATCATTATCAGTCAGAAAGGTGATAACAACATTAACAAGAGAAGTTTGTCTGTTGTTTGTGCCATCAGTGTGCAGTTGCTTGAGCAACTTGGCATTGCCAATTTGAAAGGCTGCTAAGGTTCTAGAGATCTACCATAGTGTTATCCATAGATTTTTAATGTGTTTCAAACTTGGTGGTTCTTTGACTACATCAATCTTTGGGTGTAGCGCCTTTGCAGCTGCAAAGATATTAGCTTGTACACATGTTGGTGGTGTGCGGTAAGATAACATCTCTAGAATAAGCTATCAACATGAGCCATCCATTCAACATGAACCCCTATAGAAAAGTGACATAAAAGTTAGAACAACTGATCATGTTAACAGTGTATGCATATGACATTTCATTTACCAGATCTATTGGGGACACAATGCTTGCAAATGTGCTTAGGAGTTAACAACTCATACTCTTGTTGATAGTATGAGTTGACAAAATGAAGTATGCTATCAAAGTCTGATTTTTGACTGTCCAATGCATCATATAAATAATCAATCATAGCTTCATACTCCTCAATCTTTGTTGGGAGTTCAATAGATGTTGCCTGTGCATCAATGATTTCATCAGCTAAACTGTCATTGAGTATTTTCAGCTCCAAGTATCTTGAGTGGGTTTGTGCGGCTCGTTTTGATAGCTGATATGCCATTTGTTTGGTAACTGAAATGTCACACATCTCATTTAGAAGCTCTCCAAACTATCCTGAAATCCTTGCACTAACTCATCAGATTGTTTTAACAGAGCATCTTTTCTGGACATACTCTGAGAGTGCCTCTTATGATGGTTGGCAATGGCCTCTCTGTGCATAGCAGCAAGTGCATCCATTGCCTCCTGCCTCTCTCTTGCAAAGTCTCTTTTCTCTGACAACAATTGCTCAACTAACATCCTGTTATGTTGTGCTGCATTATGTATTGACTGACGAATAAAACGAGTGATATTAGTTGTTTGATCCTTTATGATTAATGAAACAAAGAACAATAAATTTATGATGAATGTTACCAATTTATTCTTTTCTTTATTAATTATCTCTTCAACATGAGCAGAACAGATAGCATCACGCTTCATCATACACTTTGAATGCAGTACTGCCACTTGATGCTTGCCCTTCTTCTCTAGGGCACTGACGTGCTGTTTGAGTTTGTCCTGGGATCAAAATGTGAATGTTAGATTCCCCCAAGTGTCACTGCACAAGTCAAAGAATAGCAATATAAATGCACAACAGCGGGGTGCCAAATCAATTTTTGTCCATTTTTCATGCCAGAGAAGAATTGCACAGCCTTGCCTCACCATCATCTTCTTGTCTCAGCCCTGACCAATATCCCAACTGCCTCTTCCTGGTTGGCTTTGTGTTTTTCCAATTTGATCAGCATCCTTGATGATTGCCTCTCCACCTTTTGTGCTCTTGTATTTGAATTGCACTTAGCCTGCCTTGCCACCTTCATAATCTCCACCAATTCATAATTCTTCTGCCTTAATACATCAGCCTTGTGTTCTGTCACCTCTACCAATTCTATAGCAGCATCCACTACTTCCATAGCAGCATCTCCTTCAGTGATGGTGCACCTGAGCTAGCGAGTGAGGTCTGCCTTTGTCTTCTTTCTTGAAGCTGTTTTCGAATTGATGGAGGCAGCAATGGAAGTTTTGTTGAGATGTGACTGAGTTGTTGACTCATCTCCTGCTGCAATGGCTCTGGTGGTTGCATCATGGCAATGCCACATTGCCGAGCTCTTCTGCACAGCACCGGTGCGGATTGTTTGCGTGTACTTCTGCTTTGGTCTCTTGAATACATAAGCCTTGTGTTCTGCCATCTCTGCCGATTCTATAGCAGCATCCACCACTTCCATAGAAGCATCTTATTCATTGATGGTACACCTGAGCTCGTGAGTGAGATCTGCCTTTGTCTTCTTTCTTGAAGCCGCTTTGGAATTGACAGAGGCCGCAATGGGTGTTTCCTTGAGATGTGGTTGAGTTGATGACTCATCTCCTGCTGTGATGGCTTTGGTGGTTGTGTCATGGCAATGTCATGTTGCCGAGTTCTTCTGCACAGCACCAGCGTGGATCATTTGCTTGTATTTCTGCTTTGGTCTCTTGCACAGGAATTTGCCTTTTGGCCTCTGAGAATTGTGTCCTTCCATTACATACAAGATTACTGGAAATACAATCTAATAATGATTAGAATGAAATGGCATCCGTGTTCATGTAAAAGTAGCAAGTTCATACCTC
>JALLPC010000161.1:1063-16489 GCA_036940045.1 Stephanocyclus meneghinianus | reverse complement strand
TTAAAGATCATACCAGGGGATGTGTCGACTCTACACAAACCCTCACTATGTCATTAAAACAAACTTACCGTTTCTACATACTGATTGCTGATTTACATGATAAAAGTATAAGGATCATCAAGTGGCAATCCTCATTTTGAATGAGTTGAGAATAGCTTATAATTTTAAATTCCAATTACATCGATATTCGTTTCCTTTCCAACTAATATCTTTTACTACTTAAAATCTCCTACCGAAAACAGCTTAGGTCAGATGCTACCACCAGAGCCTACAGTGAGCACCAACCTGGACGGCATAACCATTTCAGGGTGATGGAGGAAATTGATTATGGAAAGAAGTTCACACGGTGGCTCACCAGGACTGACAAGATTGAACAGAAGCACAAGCAGGTGTATTCGATCTATTTCAGTCAATGTGATGATGACATCAAGGGCAAGCCTTGCTGAGCACTCCAACTTCAAGCTGGCTGACCAGGAAAAGGACTTAATCAAGCTATACAAGATATTGCAGAGCGTTAACTTCAGTTACAGGAAGAATCAGGAGCCAATCCTCACCATGTGTAACGCCAAGGCTGATTTCATTAAACTTCACCAGCAACTACACCAGTCAGTGCAGGAGTACTACGAGAGATTCATAGCCATGAGAGAGGTCAACGAAACACTGAAGACCAACATTCCCCCCCTTGGGTTTGTCAAAGTGATCTTTAAAGAGGATGGAAAGGACCTTGCAACACTGACCGATGCACCAAAAACCGACTACATGGACTAAAGGCCCGACCACATGATAGCTATATACATGCTAATGGGTGCCGACAGAGAGCGATTTGGAAGTGCCATAGAGGACTTCAAGCATGCATATCTCTGGATAAGAAAAATTGGTACCCAAAAAGTCATGAATGCTACACTCTCCTTAAGGGATGGAGGAAATCCACAAGTAAGCAGCATCACACCAGGGTCTTTCAACACTGTAGGAGATGATGACAAAGAGGGAACTGTGCTGGTGAACAATGCTGGCAAGGGAAAGTAGACCACCCTGCACCTGATGTGGAAGAGACAATCATCCGACAGAAAAATGCATTGCGATGAGACACGAGGATGACATGATGCTGCACACAAAAGGGGGGTGGTCTGAAGCAGAGCATGCCAAGGTTAGTAGGAACAGTATTGGTACGTGCTGTCATGAGGTCCATGAGCTAATCTTTCTTCAACCTACCACAGACTCAAGATCAACAATCCTGAAATTGTCTTCTAATGGGTCGATTCTCGGTACTTGGATACTTATTGACAGCCAATCAACAATTGACATGTTTAGCAATGGGGACCTACTCAGCAGAGTCAGACAGGTCAATCCAACTATGCACATTAGGTTAAATGTGGGGGTTAAATCTACAAGCCTGAGGGGTTATTTATCTGGATATGGTTGGGTGTGGTATTTCCTTGACAGAATAGCAAACATCCTCTCCTTAAGCTGTGTTATAGAGAAATACCGTGTGACTTTTGACAGTGCCTCGGATGACTCATTTCATGTGCAGGGCTTTCAATTGAAGAACAAAGCAAGACATAAAGGAGTGTTCCAGTGAATACACACATGTTCTGATTCCACATGCAGGTCAAAGTATCGATGGAAAAGATGCCGAACACAAAGACCACCCCGTAGATGGCAAAAGAAAGAACTGTAAACTAACAAAACATCCTGGCATTTATCTCCATAGAAATTCAAAGCAATGGCAAACATTGAAAAGTCGACAGACCAGCATCGACAGGCAATGCTGTAGTATCAAACAGTGCACCCAAAAAATGAGCCGTTCCAATCTTTGTGCTGTGTGTCTCATGGAATATTTGAAGTTTCGGAGAGAGTTTGTTTGAGTTCCAACACTGAATGCACACATGTCTTACGCAAAGATTGCATAGTGCAATGTTTGGTGAGTTCGGGAAGAACCAAGTCAAAAAGGCAATGGTTTCCGGATAATCCAAGTGAAAAGAGGATAATGTGCTATGAGTTGGAGTGTCCTTGCTGTAGTCAGGAATTTATTTATAAGGATGCTCGGACAGAGAATGTGGAGGAGAGCGCTTAACTTTGTGTTTTTTTATGCATTCTCGATGTTTTCAAAGTTTATGTGATTCATGGTCAACATAGTGGACAACACACAGTCAAGAAAGAATTTTTGTTCTTAGAGTAGATGTTTGCATTAAAATGAAATAATTTTTGCACTGTAATTTTGGGCAATAGTGAGAGTTCAAATCAAAAATGAAAAGGCTGGAACCCTACCACTCCAACTCTTCCGGTAAAACAGGTCTATCCATTGGTATAATACTTTTCTTTTTAATGTCTCTTGGAAGTGCCTTCCGCATGTCAAACGCATCTTCCGGATCATCTCCTGAATAGTATCCTAAAACCCGTCGGTATTTGACGTATCCAAACTTTTCGTACATGGAGATGGCGAGGCTAGTAGGTGAATGGAATAGAGAACAGGTCAACAATCAAATTGACACACAAAAATTGACAAAATCATTCCAAAACAACTTACGCATTCGAAGCCCGCACAAAAAGATCCACAAAATAGGCATTATAGACGTTCGCACTCGTTCCCTCCAAATCCTCCATCAACATCCTCGCCAAACCTAACCTCCTATACATTGGGGCTACCGTAACAGCACTCACATGCCCATGCCACAATTCTTCGGTCCCCTCGGCCTTTCCGAGCATGTATCCCATGATACTTCCATCGGGGGCGGTGGCTGCGGTGAAGAGTTCGGGGGAGGTGGACATGTATTGGAGGTAGAAGGGCATGTTGTAGGTTTCGGTGAGGACATCGAGGTTTACGTTGTTGAAGCGAAAGAGGTCGTTCATTTGAAATGGGCGTGTGGATGTCATGGTTTTGGAGAGGTTGAAGGTTAGGGATGGATTGAATGGACGAGTTTTCTGCTTGCAGGATCGTGTATAGGGGGGAGCAATATTATGTTGAGATTGATGGAAAATCGAAAGTCACGAAGAGTTAGGGGGACATGGGGTTCGTTGACAACAATGATTCTTTCAATGGACGTAACACACTCTTCCGATAGTATGGTATGGATGACATAAGAAATTTGGCTCTGTACGATACCAGAGAGGTTTATTGCTACAGGAATAGTGAATTTCAGCTATGCGATAGCCCTACCGCTCCAGACATTAACTTTCACGCAATTCCCATATTACTCAAACCGTAAGTGGAACTTTTATTGGCCCTAAAAGTACGTAAAGGAAAAGACTCGTGAATCGGCTATTAAAACTTTAAGGGGCTTGGTTATCAACATGTATTGCCCAGTTCACTCCTTTTAAACTACTATGCGTTTTTAGGCTGTCATTGCGTTCACGTGCAAACCAATGATTATCATTGAACTCCATCTTAAAAATGAAGAAGTTGTGTTGTTCACCGCTGGCTAATAATAACAACAATGGTACCATACTTGCGTTCATTCCAGTTCAGTTCACATTAACAACTATGGCATTGTTTTCGATCAACATCGCTCCTTCACACATCACGCAGGCAAAAGCTAAATGGTAAGAGCTTAATATTTTAAAGGCTGAAGATTTAAGGCAAGTGTTGCATAGCATCAAGCTTGGCATCACATCTTTCTTCTCCCCCTGATTCTTTGAATATGCATGAGCGCAAGTTATCGCAACAGCCCTTCCCCCCCTCTACAACAAGCTGGCGTCCAACCCTACCTCATTTTTAATTGTGTGCGCGCGCCATCAGCTCATGTTCATTTACGGTGTGAAGAGCATACAGAAACAACGAAATAGCCAATCTTTTGTTTGTTGCATCTTGAGGCAAGTTTTTTGAAATCTAGTTAGTGATCAAATTCATAGCACTAAAACATATGGTATGCTTATCTGTGAATGCAACTGTCATGAATGTACTAGTTACTTGGATTTGTTTCATTGAAGGGGGATGGGGGGGGGGCTAAGAGTGGCACGACATTATATAAGAGAGTGCGAATTCCCTGTAATCTGGGGTCCAGTGCATCAACTCCTCCCTGCTGGTAGCCATGTCATTTGTTGCATTTATTCGTGTTGGTCCAATTAAACTGTTGCCTTTGCTTTGTCATTTTTTCACCTCTGATTATTGTGAATCTTCCTCCCATGATGCCACTCTGGGGGGAGGAATCACATTGTTCCAACAGCTTTTTGTTGATGACAATTTTAATTCTGCTTGTTTATTATCAACACATTACAAAGGTAATAAACATATGCCTGCTTCAAATTATTATGTTTGTCGGAGGGGTTTATGTACATGCAATTCGCATCGTTAAGACATGGATTCTGACATCAATCTTTGCTCATTCGTGGGTTGATAATAATTTTGTGCATGTTGAATGTACGCTTTGGTGACATCATCTAATCAATGAATCACGCCGCTGGCAGAGGTAGATTTTCTTTAATGGTGTCCTTAATGGCCTCAAGTTCTTGGCAGGTAAGAAAATTGTTCCAGATTATTCGAGGTACCACACTAACAACATAGGGACCACAACCCTCCAGAGAAATACCACGTTTCATTTCAGTTCATGTTGGCACGATCACAATGACGCAGTGTCTCACAGTTTTTCCATACAACCAGGTGCAAACCTTTCACTGTAAAGACCTCCCATTAAAGTTGGTGTTGAGATCCCTTCTACTACTGGTCTCTCAGGTCCTCTATGTCATACTGGAGTTGCAAAGCAGACCCTATTGTCAACATGCAAACTCTTCTGTAGCTCATCCACAACAACTAACCGACCACAGGCAAAATGACATCAAGCATGGTGTGGCTTGGCTGGAAAGGAGAGGCATCAAGTTAGACATTCAAGGCATGACATCTTGGTAGAAGTCATCCAATTCACCTTTGTCATTGTCATGAGGTTACACAAAATACAATTATATCAACAGAGACCTTCAAAGTAGCATGCAGGTTTTGTTCCTATGTTCAACATGTGTCTTGGTCTGGAGTTTTTGTTTGCTTTCATTTTGTCATACATCTTTGTGTTCTCCTTGAGATGGTCTTTTCAACATCCTCTACAATGCATTCTGCCCACATTTGTTTTATTCCAACACTCCAGCACCACAAGTCGACTTGGCAGGAACATAGAATTCTTTGTGTTTATCATGTATTCGCTTCTTGGTCTCGCCTGATAATTGTTTTTGTTATTCCATTTCAAAGTGTGACCATGATAACTATGTATTGCCATTTTAGTGTTGTTTTGGTAATCCTCTTGGATGGTTCCACTTCTCCGGGTCAGTTAACTATCAGAGTTCTTGCTTTTCTGTTCGACCATGTGTCTTGTTGTCAAAGATTTTACAGAAGAGAGGCTAAAAAATTGTGTGTGTCATCTTTTACACAGCTTCACTTATCATAATGTGCATCTGCAGTCATGGGACAACCTCAGCAGGCGGGGCATTCACAAAAGTTTAAAGATGTCACTCTGACATTTCTATCCTCTTATCCTATTTTAAATCCCTCAGAAACTTAAAATGTCATTGACAACTGATAATAACATGAGGAAGCAGGAAATTCAGAGCAGTACAGCAAACATCGCTGACAACCCAAGTGAGATCTATCATGCCTCAAATTTGACAGAAACCGATCCCTCAATAGCATCTCCTTTTTGCTTATTTTATTACAATGTTCATCTAAGGTCTGATCTCCGGTCCAAGCAGAGGCGCAAGGGTGAACAGAGATCGCTTAGCTGATGGGAAATCTCGGCTAGCAAAAGAGAGAGAGAATGAGTATTGGCGATCCATTGTCCCCTCGCCATGTCCTTTGGGACTGGAAGCGGTTCAAGCAGATGATGTCTTTGCAGAAGTGTCACACAGAGTGCGCAGGGAATGTCAGTACCTCTGTCTTATCCCAGCAGAAGCATTCGAAGTCCGCTGTATTGATGGCGAAATGCCCAAAGCCAAACGTCACACGGAATGGTTGCATTGTGCCTCGATCCTTGTTGTCACATCGTTGAATATTGACTCGCCCAACCCTATTGGATGGGAACGCCATGAAGACAGCTTCACGTTATCAAGACTTCAGAATGGGCAAGTTGCACCTTCTTATTGGATTCTTGGTGCTTTCTATCGCCTCAGAGGTGNAGGACAGTGATTTCGAATGCCATGTGGAAACACACCATGAACAATTGGCAAACAGCAAAGCACAGTCAAGGCAAGGATCCTTTAAAAAGCAAATTCTTTCAAGCAATGCAACCTTTTGATTCATGTGGTCAAGCAAGCCATGATTCCCCTGCACAATGAAGTATACTATCTATGAACGGACACGTGAACAAAACCTTCTTAACTTGCACAACTTCTCACAACCATTCTACCAAGCGATGAATATCACAAGATACCGAATTGTCATACACTATCACAAGGCTTCACGATTTGTTTCTTTTATCCTTTGCTTGCCATGATCAGATAAGATGATATACAAACCCAAGTACGTCAACTACAACATTCTCACGATGGAACTCAGGGATGCCAAACAGGCCACTAGCCATGAAATGATGCAAATCATGTGCCTGATGACTCCGACGCAGACCAACTGACACATCATGATGAACAAGCCAGCCTCCCCTTCCGACTTTCCATCCAACGATATCTTGACAAACACTTGCGAATGCAAGCCTCCTTTCAATCAATCCCACCTACAACACATCTATAACCTCTACACCATTGTGCTTATACACAAGATACAAAGGTGCAAACCTCCAAGGGTGCAAACCTCTAAGGTTGTGATGCCGTGAACACCAGCACACTCCACTGCAAGGATGTGTTAGGCTTACTATGTACATACTACATACATCAGCTCCAGTAGAGTGTACAAGCGGTGTTGCAAACAGACATTCATACCCATATGAAAGTACGCGATGCATATGTTTTCAGTCATGCGGCAATGCAGGTAAAAGTTTTCTTTCCTCGGCAAGTTTTCATTCCTGCACAACTGTCATGAACACAAAAGCAAATTAGTAATCAAGAGATATACCTCATAAATTGCAAATCACCTGATGATCAAGACATTGTTCTTGAACCGTCTAGGAGAGGGAGTGATGCAACAGTAAAAAATCAACTGAGCAATGCATCAATCAACCAGTTAAAAATTAAGGAAGTGATGCATCAATCAATCAAGAGAGCAAGGCATGAGTCATTTCCTCCTGTTTTAGCTCAAGAAATAAACAACATAGAAGCAAACAATGCAGTCATTCCACGAGCCCCAACAGGTGACTCTCCAAATGTGTCAGTCAGCAACAAATCAAATGCAGTGATATAACTATAATTGGTAAAGATTGACTATCTGCAATTAATTATTATCAAGCTCAAGAAATAAATTGAGAGATTTTTTTCCATAATTATTGTATATATATTTAATCAGATTATTGATGTTAAAATCCAAATAAAATCAATATGCATTGGTGTAACTTCTTATAACTGAATGCTGCAAAGATTATGGATGTTAAGCAATGCCACAACAGAAGACACTGTAATGTGGCCAGATAAGGGTGTCAATGTCGGTAGTAGCTTTGCAGTAGCAGGTGGAAGGAGGCCGAGAAGTGCAATTTAATGCGCTCAGATTACTCTCCTTTTGCCAGCAATGGATGCGCACCATTTTCATGGCCATCACCTGCTATTGCAGAAATTAAGGTAGATGGGCTGAGATTGGCCATCTCAATCAGGGGTGTGTGAATTCAGGGGTATGAACTAAGTTGTCCTGCCACGATATACTCCAACTGGCACAAAGTCAAAATTTTATACCCTCAAAAACAACGGTCAGACTGCAACTTTGCACTACAACAGTATGACAATGCGAAAAAATACTTATGGTATAGTCTTAGTATAGGTACAATACCATACTTCACTGCACACATACAATATCCTCCGAGCAGATCCTATGGAATAAATTTCAGTCTTTTTGACATGAAATAATTATATATATTAGTACATCCCTTCGTGGATTCATGTGCCAGCGAGTTGCCCCTGTTTGTTGCGACGCCCACCGTATGGCGAACAGTCCCATCACAGTTTTTGACCGGCATCCTCGTTGTGGAATGGTGAGGCACTTCGAACTTTTTTAGCCATTTTACATATGGTACGTTCCATAATCACAACATCCGTTGGGTGGTACATCCTAATAGGCTCCCGTGAATAAAATACATATATATTGTAAACCTCTTACTTAAACCACATCATTTCTTATTGCCCAAGTGCTTAACAAAATGACAGCTTCTGATTTTCAATAAACTCGTCTCGTCTGTGCATTTTCAGAGTGTCATTGCGTTCACGCTTGTTGTGAAAATATATATGGTAATTAAAGACATAGAGGTGATGATGTGTTGCGTCGATTAACCATTCCTCGTGTACCAAATTTTTTTCATACAATATAATATGGTAAAATTCCCTTTCGAACAACGTGCCTATGTATCGTACCATACATACCATAGTATAGTATTTTGTATTCTTCATATGCTTCACCACACGAATAAAACTTGATGCGGCACGCGTGTTGTCGATCGATTCCATCCTCATGCACAGAATACATTCTTCTCCACCGATCGATTTTTCACATATCACGCGCGCAAAACTAAGTGGTGAGAGTTCACTCTTTCATGCCGAGGCGTTTGTCTTATTGCCGTCCCTTGTGTGAGAAGTCAGAATTGAACTGGCCATTAGCATGACACCTCTCTTCTCTGGAAGGCACATCCATCAAAATTGAATGATGCCCCCTCCCGACCCCCCCCCCATAAATGGCTGATGACCCACCCCCCCTTTTTTCTAAGTATGCGTGTCATTAGTGCACTCGTTGAATTAGATCTTCTTGCTCCAAGCTATTATGTGGGGTAAAGGATTCTGCATTGGCGGCTCTCTCCTAGATGCAATTCCATTTGCTGATATATCTGTCACTTTATCCTCGAGTCGAGGTATTTGGAAAAAGTTAGCTTGTCCAGCAACACAGCCCCCATCAAATATGTTCTGATTTCTCTCCATTTTTAATGACTGTGTCGTGATGCACTCATTTGTTGGGAAATTACTACGGTTCATTCATGGCGTGGGTTACTTGGGGGGGGGGGGAGGGGGGTAAGGGCAGCATAATGAGAGGTGGAGCTCTCCTCTCGAGCAAGGCCCCTACATTTGCCAAGGCATCATGTCCCCTTCTTGCTGGTACCTCTGTGATGCTCTGCGATGCTTATTTTTCATGCAATAACTGTTGCCTTTGCTTTTGAGTTATTAAACTCAGTGTTCCATCTCATAACTGCTAACTGTCACCTTCCTGCATTATGTCAGTCATTGGGTAGGCAACGCAATGTCCCATTTGTGTTGACACTTAGCTTTTGTTGAAGACTGTTATCAATTTCAGTGGCTTCGGTTACATTGTCAAGCTAGTACGAACAGCATTTTCATACTTCAGTAATTGCTTCCGTAATCAATTTTACCTCATTGAGGGGACATATTGGTTAGATTATGTGAATATTTGTGGTGAATTTCTTGATTATTCTGCTCTTGTCTTCTACCTCTGACAGAAACTTTCCTGAGCAGTGCATTTGAGAAGATGAAGTTACTGGCGGTTTTGAAATGTTGTGCTTGAATATTCTAGATTTCGCCACCAACACTAACATCAAAGGATGTTTACATGTCTGGCATGTTATTTCTGTGCTGAATGGCACCATAAGAGTGATGCGAAGTCTGATTTTTTTCATCAAGAACAGTTGATAAACATTTGACTGCCACATTTCCAGTGGCTTCATGTCATAATGAAGTTGCAGCACATGGCCTGTATAGCCAGCATGAAACTAGTGATGTAATGCTGTCGCACCAACTAGCCAACATCAGGTTGACAAGAAAGTGCTAGCTTGGGCTAGAGAAGCATCAAGATTTGCAACAGAGTTGTGTTTTGGTGTTCTTCGGAGCAGGTACCCAGTGAATCAAGGCCTTGGCCACCATCAGGAGGGTGTAGAAAAAACACCACCTTAGCCGAGATCGCTTACTTGGTCCCTTGCTTGGCTTTTCTGTCAGCGATATTCATCGGCATGCATCTCTGCACTCTATTCAAGATGATAGTTCTGGCTTCAGGTAGGCCTTCCCATCCACAGAGCAACACCTTTCACAAAAATTTCAATTTGCTCTACAATGCATTCTTTCCTACTTTTTCCAACACTCCAGTCCCACAAACCATTTTTTTACTAAGGTTTCTGATACTGTCTTGTTTTACATGCCTTTGCTTATTATCGTGCCTGACACAATTCTGAAAAACCATTTCAAGATGTGACTGCAATGTGTTAGATTTTTTCTGTTTCATCTTGTCACAATCTTGGGCATTTTTGAAATACCATTTCAAAATGTGACTGCAAGATTCTTGATTCTTTTCTGTTTCTCTTTTCACCATCTTCGGCGTCACCAATTCTCCAGGTCATCTATAAAACTCATTCTTTTTCTTCAAAAGTAATCTAAGCTATCACTGAGAGAGATAGTAAGTGTGTTATTGTCATCTTTTGACACGGCCATGTCTATTATATGTTGCAGTTTTCTGCTGGTAAAGAACAACGATGAGAGTCTTTCTTGTTATAAATGTGTTATTGATCTCCAAGAATGATACTCTGACAGTTTTTGTGTTTTGTATCATTTGTTGTTTCACACCTCAGACATAAAGTATGGCGTCACTTGCAAATGGACCGTTGGACTCTCTAGATGTTGCTACAAGCACAGCAAGTATCACTGACAGCCCAAGTGAGATTGACGTGCCTCAAATTTGACCTTTACAATTCCCTCAATACTCTCAACTGTGTTTACATTGTAAAACTTAGGTCCGGTCTCTGGTCCAAGTGGAGGGACAAGGGTGATTAGAGATCGATTAGCTGACGAGAAGACTCGGCTTGCAAAAGAGAGAGAGAATGAGTATTGGAGATCAATTGTGCCCTCACCATGCTCTTTGGGTCTGGAAGAGGTTCAAGCAGATGATGTCTTTGCTGAAGTGTCACGTAGAGTGCGCAGAGAGTGCCAGTACCTCTGTCTTATCCCACCTGAGGGGTTTGAAGTCCACAGTATTGATGGTGAAACACGCAAAGCCAAGCGTCACATGGAATGGTTGCGCTGTGCCTCAATCCTTGTTGTTACATCACTCAATCTTGACTCCCCAAACCCTATTGGATGGGAGTGCCATGAAGACAGTTTCACATTATCAAGGCTTCAGAGTGGGGAAGTTGCACCTTCCTATTGGATTCTAGGTGCTTTCTGTCGCCTCAGAGGTGCACAACCTTGGCAAGCAACACGCTCATACATAGCAAGTAAAGTGTATGACCTTCTTGAAGTAAGAATTTTTATGACATCCGCTGCATGTTTTCACAAGTATGATGTACTCCCGATGCTCATTCCTCACTTTATTGTTTCATTTAGGCAGAAGGATGGGAAAGTTGGATAACCAGTGAAGCGCGATGGGATGCCCTTGGTTCTGTTATTAAACCTACCATTCAGAAATATCTTTGTCATTTAAACCCTGATTTCAAGCATAATGATCATTCAAACTTGTTGAATGTTTACGCATGTGAAATATGGAAAAAGTTTGCTGCAGACCACCTAAAAATGCGTCATGGCCAGTCTGCAGCTCTTGCACCAATCTACTCCTTGACTGAAAACTATGTGAAGTTAGCTGGTGAAAAACTTGAGATGTGTGGCATACTACCTGGTTCTCTACTTTCTTCTGCAACAAAGCCCACAGAAGTAATAATGTGCGAAATTGAGCTACGTTCTTTGGTGTCAAAACGTGTAAAAAATCTTCAATACAACTATTTTCCATTGATTCAGGACGGTGAAGAAGCTCTTCAGGGAGTCTGTGACAAAGTGTTAGAGCGCTTGCGCACCATGTCCCATGTGATTCACCCTGAGGACCTTTCAAATTCGAAGCTGGTTGCATCTATATTGAACGATCTTGAAGATGAATCGGCGTATCTATCCACTGTAAACCAATTATGTCGGGTCAGAGTTTGCTTGAGTGATATATCTGACCCTTCTGTCTCATCAGCTGATGTTAGCTCATTCCCTCTTGGATCACTATCCAGTTGCAATGATTGTGATTCAAAAACAAAGAGCCCGACTGGTTCTGTAACGGCAAAAGCTAAAAGAAGCACAACTTCCAGTGATGGCAGTAGCATGGGAAGGAGGGAGAAGAGATCAAAATCAACATCAGCATATGCTTATTCAAGCCCAAAACAATCATGCAGCAGCATCGGACTTCATGCATTATCCTTACCAGAGCTGAGTGAAACTGCGTGTGGCAGCTGTATTTTGTGTAGTATGCCTGACTGCCAACGATGTTTCACATGTGTTCAAAATGAACCAACTCGAAATCATAATTCTATGAGTTGCTGCATTCGAAAAGTGAGTTCATAATGATGCGAACGCAATTTTCTCATGACATACCCAACATTTAATTCATTTGTTTTTTGTTAGATGTGTTGCAAGATACCATCCCAGTTGAAGTGCCAACCAGCTATTGAGTTGGGTCTTCCAGATAGATGGCGATTCACTTTTGATGATCCCCCCAAAATGGCGCTAGTTTGTTTGGACAGAATCATTGCTCCTGTTGGTCTTAAAATCATTTCACCTGATGGCAAACAATACAATTCACTCCAAAGTGCCTTCATCAACATTCAACATTCCAGTGTGCAACATGCCATCCAACTTGTCAATACATTCCTAAGTGGTATTGGATCGTTCCAATATGCATCTTGTCCTAACCACTTCTTGGTAGGAAAAAACTTCTCTGTTGACTTTATGAATGACCATGGAAGGAGCATCAGCTTGTTCGGAAAAATCGTCGCATGTATAATGAGCAATAGCACTCCATCTCAAGACGTTTCAAAAGATGAAAGTGCATTCTTCATTCTACAATATCATCAAGATATTTTGGATGTTGCAAGGAACAGGGGGGCGGATACCCCAGCATTACAGCTAGTTACATCCGTTACTGCTTGGGGAGGATGTATTGCTTTTGAGAGGAAGATAATGTGCAGGCCTACATCTCGAAGTGTCATTACATGTATTGACCAGGCAACTCCGGTAAGAGATTAATGATGCTGAACCTAAGATGACTCATGATGTGCTTCTTTGCATAAATAAACGAATTAATCATGATTTCAGGCTGAGACTTGGATAATGCCAGATATGTATTGGGAGGAAATGATCGCACAAGCCGATGGAAAGAAACTTCCGCAGCTTTCTGTGATAGTTCGAGGGTATCAGATCACTTTTCGTGCCAAAGTATCTTATAACGATGATGGATTGCCTCGTTATGGTCTTTTTGCTTCATGTACTTCATTGAAGGACATCAACACTGAGGATGATGAACTTAATTTTAAGGCAAGTTGCAATACTGGCCCAATTCTTATCTTTAAGATGTGCGAATTTGTCAAATTCAGGATCTAACACATGCAGCTTGATTCCTTCCTTCCTGTCAGCCAGGAGAATTAGTAGATCTGGGAGTGTGTTTACCTCTTAGGGAAGGCGACAAGAAAGAACTATGTGTATTTATTATCAAAAATTATATACACTCACTGAAATGTGGGAGGTGGGCGTTTTTTGGCAATGACGACAATGTGGTGTATGATGCCACAGATGAAGATTCTGGAGACTTGCATGAGCTCGCTTTAACGCGATGTCTTTCTTATGTGAGAAAATGCAACAAGAGAGGTAAATATCCAACAATTCATGCACGCCTAGATCCAAGTGGAAAGGTTCACTGCCTCCTCGGCGTCCCATACCAAGGCAATTGGTCTGAATATGAAACAAGGATGCGGCACTTTGCACCTCTGTTTAGTGGGCAAGAAATTGAGATGACAATTTTACATGCCCATATGCAGGGCAATGCCAAGCGTTTTACGGAGACGAAGCATTTGCAAGTGATTCGAATGTTTCAACTTGAGGACATCGTCCCTTGCTTTAATTATTTGATTAGCCTTATTCCCAACCCTGCCTCAGCAAAAAGGCTTACACCAAAGGTACTACGCAGAGCATTACGTGTGGTTCACTGCCTTGAAATTCGCATGGGGGAGTTGATGGGTACATTACTGGAGATTGGGTCTAGTGAATCTTTTGGAAATGACATTCATTCTTCTTTCATGTCAAAAACATTTTTTAAGTTGCAAGCTCTTAAACAGATGCTGGAGATGCAGATGGAAGGATGAATCTTTTTGCTCTTTCATGTGTTTAGGGGCCATGACTCATTTACATTCAGGTTGAGGGATACAGGTATATGTTAGTACAAATATTTAAAAAAGACCGCTATATATAGTGGCATGCCAGTTTTAAAGTGGCAACTATATATAATGATTTTTCTTCAAGGCTACCAATACAAAAAGTATGCATTTATATATAGAAGCAATCCCCATATGTATAATGGACATGTCATTTTAAATATTGGTCGTGCATTGTTAAATACTGGCATTACCATTATTAAAACATTAGTAGGGGTGTCACTACTTTCTTCGATATTTATAGAGCACTAAGTTTTCTTGCCTGTATTTATATTGGCATACCCAGTATATATATAGGTCATGCCAGTTTTCATTCTACCAGGCAATATGAATGTATTAAATGTAAGATGGCGATACGAGCCTGGAAGATGAGCTCATTGAAAGTGAGGTTTGCATCAGGGCAATCCAACGAGTACCTCTAAAGACTTAGATATTCTACCATACTTGCTGAATTGGCAAGAAAAACATGAGATTATTTCCAAAAATGTTTCTCAAAAAATTTCAGCATATCTAAATCAGATATATTGGTGTAACTTCAGTTTTCACTTGTTCCTGCCAAAACAATAAATTTCGACGACCTGAATAAATAGCGGCACATCCGGTATTTAAACTGGCATTCAATTATCTAAAGCAGAACACTTTAAACATTGGTACCAACATACATATTATCATACTTGGACAATACTGCTTAAAGCACTGTTAGTTCCTTTGTTTCATCATGCAGGCTTTTTGTAATAGTCCCTTTTCTTTTAATGTTCTTAAGCTATCCTTAATGCCAATAGGAACAAACAAATTTTCAAGGCTATAATCTGCACCAATCTGGCACCTCTAGTCATATTTGAGAGTATGGTGGATTTCAGGGGACTAATCATCATCCGGATTCCTGTGACATTTTTATATTGAAGTCCAGGGTCCTTCTATTCATGGTATTTCAATATCTAAGAATACATCAGAATTCTCATCACTCCCTCACTGACCATGGGCATGCCACCTTTTGGAAGTGATGGACCCTTCTGGTGGATGAGGTCAGGGTGGTTGTGGTATATTTCTCTAGGTGTAATATTTCTCAAGGAATCAAATGGCAATCTCTGCTTGGCTGTAAGGTAACGGATTCTATGACTTTCTGCAAAAAAGTTATGACTAGGCCAGATCTGGCCTAGTCGTTATGTCTTGGCCAGATCTGGCC
>JALLPC010000160.1:0-16452 GCA_036940045.1 Stephanocyclus meneghinianus | reverse complement strand
TATCCACATCAGAGGTCATCCCTATTTCACCATTCAAATCAGAGTATTCGATTACACAATGATGAATTGGGGTTGTCTTCTTTGAGTGAATCCTAGGGAACTGACCAAGTCCATCATGGTAGATCACAAATTCTGTTCTGCTATTTTATGGCTGTAAATCTAACATGTGGCTTGGGACATGACAATGCACTGTGCTTGAATGACGTGTCCTCACTGTAGGATACTAATATACTAACTATGTAGGTATAGTAGGATCATCACGTGTCGGGACAACAAGTCATTTGGGGGGGTCAGGTGACACGACACGATGCCAACATTTCCAACTAAGACTTTCACTGATCCATGGTGATGAGTATCATGAAAACAGCTATGTTGGTCCTTTATGCATGTTTGTATGCATGCATTCATATATGTATACATGGCTATTTGTGTGTACGTGTATGTATACGTAAGTGTTTAAGTAAATATAATACCTCCAGCTCAGTCATTGTGCTCTAGTACTGCAATTTGCAAAATAACATGACCATTATTCAATTTCTTCATAAATTAAGCAATGCAAGTCTGGCTCTGGGTAGAAAAATATGCCTTACCAACTGCTTCCTTGGCTTTGATGTTTGATGTGAAGCGCATGCAACAGAGAGGCAGTATCACAAGGATAAAAATAATCAGATCTCAAAATGACCGATATGATTTTCATGACCTTGTCGTTCATTGTATTTGGTGAAACCCAAAACACTCATTGATGGAAAATTTTACACAGACCGTTCATCTGCTGGAGAAATCATTTTAGTATATTGAGAACAATATGATGAACATGCCATCCCTGTGGCTTGCAGTAATCCAATCTTTCAACAATTGGTAGACATATTAGCTTGAGAAATGAACTGGGTGTAGAATTCATGAGTCATTCCTGAACTAACACTCTGTGAAACCTGCAATGTTTGAAGAGAAAAATTAGCAAGTCATATCAACATTAGGTTGATGACAGCCTTGTCTAAGATACAATTATGGTCAACATGAATGTTAATTGTCATGGAGAGGAAGAGTTCTCAAGACCTTCTGTATATTCCTGATTTCATGAAAGATGCAAATCAACTTATACTCCTCTCGGTTGCAGTTTCACAGACCATAACTTGCCATTACTTTTCCAATTAAGGTCAGTTTTTCAATGAAACTTGCAGCCATCTTGGAGCAATCACTAGTATTTATGGTGCAGTCTATAATTGCATCATTGACTGGGAAGTGATATCTACACATGGCTGATGAATTGATGAATAGCGTGTTTTTGATGGCTGGACTATTTTCCAGCCACATTAGACCAGCATTTGGGATTCTTATCTTGTTTGCTTGTTGGAAATGCTGACAACTCCTGTTTAAAAGAGCCCTCAATTGTGTTTCTGTCCCTATCGAGAAGTCACTCATTGTTAGGAAGATGGAGCAATAGAACAAATTATCAGAAATCTGAACTTTTCTATGAGGCTAAATAATGGGTCAAAATTGCAGTTACTGTGACCAAACATTGCTGTATTTGACATTCACAAAAAAATCAGAGTTAGTAGTTTTTGTCAGAGAATATGCAGAGAATGATAGGTGCTAAGAGATCTTTTTCATGCTGAAAAGTTAACTCGGGAGGTACAATTCTTGTTCTGGGGGAGATGATTTCGTAGGTGTGACATCATGTCCACAGAGACCCTGCTTGTTGCTACACGTGACAAACAAGCATAGAGGAGTTGTGTAAACTGAGAATTGAATTCCTACAAACATTGACTTCAAATCTGATGTGTTGGTGATCAGAAATGTGCACTTGTTGATGTAATAGAACAGGACAATGATTTCTAGGCAAATAAGTTTCATTTATCAATCTATCTTTCCACCATCGTTTTTGACTCAATATATCCCTAAACACAAAAAGATCTGTGCACACAGTACCTCACAATATTGTCTTAGTTTCCAAAATGAAGCCCCCCTTGCATAGCACATTAAGAAAATAATAGAAATCACAACACGACATCCCCGTGATCGTAACTAAGAGCATCAACTTGGTCGTTGTCCTTTTCTCGCAACATACCACCTCCAAATTTTCCTCCCTGCCCTCTTATAAGGATATCCTGCCACACTTACACAAACCCCATCAAGCACAGGCGTCTTTTCGGCGGCAAACCCCGGTGTCACTGGAGCACGATGCAGGCCATCTCTCACAATGCGTAGTTGAGTCACACTTGAGTTGCGGTACTTGTGGAAGAGAATGAGGGAGTATCGCGCATCAACAATGGGATCATGAACTCCAGACTGAATGTCTGTACCCAACAGATTCAGACAGACATGACGCAAGGAAAATGAACGATAACGAGTGTCAAACCCTAAATACTCATCAGAGGAAGGATCCGCATCTTTGGAACCAACAGTACTGCCTGACTCAACCGCATTCTTGACCGCCTCAGATGCCACGGCCAAAACTGCTGGAATGCGTNGTGCTCTTCCGATCTCCTCAGATGCCACGGCCAAAACTGCTGGCATGCGTTGGCGGAAAATCACACTGACATCAACAAACCTCTGAAAGTCTCTACCAGGGACCAACCCCAACCATTCCACATCATGATCTATAGCCTGTCCGACCAGCACTCCATCCTTGGGCAAAAGTGATTTGATCATAGCAACCGCTTCCTCTAGAGACTTCGCCTCCGGTCCCAAGCACAGTTCTTCTGTGAGACCTGTTAGTTCTGTGAGATAACTCACAACACCCTTACCATTCTGGGGAGGGCGAATAATTATATCTGTGAGGAGGTTACCATCTGAGTCCACCATAGCCACACGTCCAGGATAGCGGTGGGATAAATCATTGTATTGACTGGCGGGGATGCCTTCTCCATTCCTTCCTTCATTGCCGCATCCATCGTTGATGCCCTTTGCACATGATCCGTAACCCGTGGCGATGCATTCCACATCAATCGAGAAGAACGGAGGGTCAACATAAGCCGCTGGTTCTGAAACTTGATCCTTGTGTAACAGTGACGATGAGGGCGATGCAAAGATGGACCGATCTTCCTTGTCTTGGGCATCTTTTGCCATTTGTATTGCTCTTGCTTTCAGTGGATCAAAAACTCTTCCGGATCCCGCACGACTGTAAGGAGGGGAGTTCGTGGAAACCGCTGATCCGCTAGAAATGGTATTACCTTTGCCACCATGCCGTAACAATTTGTTGATTGGGTTTCCCTTGTTACTTAAACTCGAGGACGGGGCAGTGGTGGCCGTTGCTCCGAGAGTAGAAGGGGCAAATGCAGGATCATGTTTAAATTGACAAGATGCACCGCGATTGCACATCCCCCGAACAAAAAAGGCACACACAGGTTTATCCAAATTAGGTATTGAAGCCGTGCTGTTAGCTGCCGTTATGAATTAGAAACAAAATTGACCATCGCTAATGTGAGACAGTATCGAAACCAACAACATCGTGTATACAAAAAGTTCTAACCTTTTCTTCTGCCATTTCCATGACCGCTCGATCCCCTCCCAGAATTATTGCTACCATTTTGCTTATGATTCCCGCCACGATGGCCATTATTCTGCGAAGAGCCATTGTGATTGTGATTAGCGTTGTTATTATTCCTGCCTACTTTTTTCGCATTGGATTTGGAACTATTGCCCCCAACCGACGTTGAGGCCGCTGAAGTCGAGGTGTCAGACTTTTTCTTCTTCTTTTCGCCCACTGAAAGGACTGGAGGAGCGGGAGAAGGAGAAGACAGTGCTGCCTCTGCAACGACATTGGCATCTGAACGAGACGTCTGTGTCTTTTCTTGTTCATCTTCGCCAGACCTCGAAGCTCCCTTCTTGTCCTCTGGCTCCTGGCCTTCAGTCTCCAAACTGGAAGTATTGGACGGAGAAGCCGCCACATCCTGGACGACGTTTACGACAACATGATGGGCAGCATTATCGGAACCGTCAACGGAGCGCGTGCTGCCCCGATTGGCATCAGATGGCAGGGATTCTTCTTCAATGATGGTGTTTGTCGTGGATGAGCCGGCAGTGGAATTGGTCCCCTCGTCAGCAACGACTGGGACTACCTTGGAGAGAGTGGAGGGGAGTACCACCTTGCTGTTATGATTATTCTTGGAGTTTCCACTGTCGTTGAGGCTGTTGTTGTTGAAAGCTCCTTTTTTCTTCTTGGTGAGCGTGACAGAACTCTTGGTTTTTGTTGAACTAGTGGGTGTGATGCCGGCGATGGGGGCATGAGTAGGGGCCGCAGAAGAAGAGCGCGAAGGATTGGCATCACTAATTTCCATAATTTTGTCATGTTTTCCATTCCATACGCTTCTCGACGGAGGTGCGGCGGCGGCAGGGGCAGATGACGCCTTGCCGCTGCTGCCATTCTTCTCCTTCGGAGCCTTGTCAGGCTGTTCAACATTCGACGTGGGCAACGTACTGATAGAAGCGTTGGAATCGGTAGATGGGCCAAGGATGCGCTCGTTGCGTCCGTTCCACACAGATGGGGCGCTCATGGTCTCTTATTTTCTTGAGTAGCGACACAGAATCTCAATGAAGTGTAACAATACAGGTGGATGATTCAATGTACAGGATTGTTTTTTACGAATTTTTCCGTTAATTATTAACGGAGAATCTCGTCAACAAATAAATCTTTGGTGGCCACCGATGAAGTCGGTGATGGATAAGCGCGATGAAATTTAATTTGCTCAATTGCTTTGGACGCCCCACCAACGACGACGACGACAAGAAGACAAGACAAGAGGCAAAAAGTCTCAAGAATCCTTATCAAGAATTCTAACAAACCAAGAAATTAGAACAGGGTGAGATGAAGCAAGATATCACAGACAACAGAATGAATTTAATAATCTCACCTTTAAGAAAAGGTCAACACTTTGTCTTCTGGTTGCGGACTGACGATCGGATGTTGCACAGCCATGTAGATATGTAGGGTGTCCGCTCCTCGCACGTGATGTGGCCTCGTCGCGAAGGCAAGGTGTCGATCGGTGGCCATAAAAAATCACGCGCGGTTGCGTGTGTGCCTGTATGGACGTCCGTCACCCTGTGGATTTTGGGTGAAACTTCAACGCTACTGTTACTTACTAGGAGGTGTCTGTCTGTCGATCGGAGTTTGGCGGGAGAGGGATAAAAAATTTCTTATGCGCGAAATGTGGATAAACGAGCTTGTGCAAGGAAGATTCTCGTAAAATGTATTCTTCTCAGATCATGACGTCATGATTACGTCTTCCATCTGATTTCTTGTCGTGCCAACAACGCAACAAACTCATCTACTACAACATCACATCATATATTATAATAATATATATACGTCGACGTATGGTACACTTCCATGATCCTGACCATCATTGTTTTGCTCTCGAACTCTCTTAACAGACAAACCAGTGCCGCATATAACTTTTTTAAGAACAGTTGAGGCTCTGTGCAACCATTCCATTTCATCAATCATGCGGAAGAGGATCATTCTCATAGTTTTTGTTGAAGTTTGTTTCAATCGACAGGCACTCGCTTTTGCTCCGTCTACTCGGCATTCTCGGCGCACAGTTTCGCTCTGTCGGTCAAAGCCAGATGTTCAAGATGTAGAGGTGAAACAAGTTCGATTTGGTTTTGATGTCCCACCTATGCCTTCTTCTGAGTTCAATCCAGCAGGATCGACTGTGATTTCAGACGATGTAGATCAAGTATCCACTACTGGATCATCGGGCTTTAACTGGTCCTATGGCGATTTTGCAAAAACATACCCAAACGTAAACAACATAGGCATCGCCACCATCAAAACTGCCTCGGCGGATCTCCTTGCACAAGTAGTCATCGCTCAAACTCCGGTTTCCGAAATTGATTGGCAACGTGCATTCTTATTCTGTGCCTTCGGAGCTCTGTACCTCGGAGCCTTCCAGTACTGGTATCAAGTCAACATCTTTAAAAAGTTATTCGATGTGGATAAGTTCACTTCCCAACCGTGGGAAGACAAACTGAAGGATAGAGAAGGGCTCGTGAATCTCGCAGCTCAAACAGCGTTGGATTTGACTGTATTGACCCTTGTGTATTTGCCCACTTTTTACGTATTCAAGGCAGGCGTTTTTAGCGGAACAAGCGATCCGTCGATGTGGATATCTCAAGGTATTGTGAACTACAGTGCAAACTTTGCCAAGGATGAATTTGATTTGATCAGGGTGTGGGCACCTGCTGATTTGGTTTGTTTCAGTGTCCCGTTGTATTTGAGATTGCCCGTACGGCATGTCGTGTCATTTGTTTGGACGGCTTATTTGAGTTTTTCGAGAGGAGGTCACTGACAACGTGCAATTTTTATTTCCATCAACTGAACGTAAACACTACTGTGAGATACCATTTTAAGTTTTAGAATGTTAACACTACTAGACACTAAAAGCAAAACATTTCTTTAGATTTACGTGACCCAGTAGTATTGTCCTTGTCATTTGTTTTGACTACTAGTTTTGTATATAAGTGTGAAAGAACAAACATCGTTACTAAGGACTAGCTTACGTCTGTTATTGTAAAATTTGGCGTTTATGTTGTTTTATGAAGTAGAGGCTTGTTCAAAGAGAGTCTTCAAACAGTCGTGGTAATGACTCGGCACCCTCCGTGTTAAGCGCAGTAGCACGATATTCAAGTGCTGCGTACAATCTTGGCCCATTTGCCTGAGATGACCACAGATCCAATCGTGCCCCACTCAGTACCTCGTCAATTAAGGTTAAAACCACACGTGCGATGAGATTGCTAAGCTGAGATATTAAGATGCCTCCTCCTATCTTTTTTTCGAGCCATCCAAGCCAACCGTCCAAGAATGACAGACTTTTGCTAATATCTTGTGCAGTTGCCCATACTGCATATTCGAATTCTTCTGGTCTTGAGCGTCGATGATTTTGCCTAAACCCCCCTACTCCGATATGCTGAATGAGATCAGCTTCTGTTATAGGTTTGAATGAAAAGGAGAGAGAATGCCCAAGAACTTGAATATGAATTCCATCTGCGAAGTCGGAGACAATCGCGGTGACTAAAGTTATGATGTTTCCAACAATGGCGCGTTGCCAATCAATGGGGAAGAGCTTCAGCAATGGAGCGGAAATCTGACAGTGTGAAATGAGTGTTTCTACCACCGCATCTCTTTGAAGGAATGCGTCCTCACTCAGCTCGTGGCCATGACGACGATTTGAGCTGTGTGAAGATGATCTGCTCCCGTTTTTTCGCTTCTTCTTTGATCCTTTTTGTATTGCTGTTTTTATTGCATGTTGAGCATAATTGTCTCTACCCATAGTGCCAAACGCCTTGTCCACTGGAGGAAGGTCAATGTCTCGTTCAATGTACAGCCGAATATCTGAATGCGACATGACATTGATCCCATGAAGAGCTGAGAGTATACGACCAAGAACCATCATTACTGAATTGCAAACAGCTTTGTACGCTTGTGTTTCGATTGTTTCGCCTAATTTTTCTCCTAGGCTTACTCCATTTCCAAAACCTGTCCGCAGCAACCAACTTCCTCCACCACTATTTTGCGCATACATTGGGATGTTTGGCTTCTTGTCACCCTTGCGCATGCCTCGCTCTAACTGATCTAAGTTTTGATACAGCTTTCGCGCATCAGCTGAGGGTGTAAACAGGTCATCCCCTACGATTTCATCGTCATCAATATAAGTGTCTTGCTGGCTCTGCCAAAGATCAGTATGATTGAGACGGATAAGTCGTCCAGTGCTCACAAGCTCTTCGATGTATTCGTTGACCAAATCAGAAGAAGGAAAATTGAACTCTCTTCTAGTTCTTACATCGCCGAAAGTTTTATTAGAAGAAGCATCGTATTGTTTGGTGTAATTAAAAAGAGGATTCGGCGCCCGCTGCAAGTCGTCCTTTTCGCATTGCAGCTCCAATAGTCGCGCACTTCCGCGTTTAATCAAGTCGTCAATCTCCTCGACGCGCTTACGTCTTCGGCGCTCGAGAGCATCAGGTGATTCGTCGAGAACTGGTACTATAATATATTCTTGGTTTTGTTTGAAGTTGTCGTTCTGCTGTCGTCTTCGAAATCCCCATCGTCTGCCTATGCGTTTCCCTATTGCTTCTCTCCTTTCGAGCTGCCGTTGTTGTCTACGAGTTAATGGTCTGGCTATTCCACGTGCTGTGATTTCTGCTTCAGTTGCACTAGAGTCATGTATGCCGAGCTCCTCGTCAATTGATATGATCGTTGGTCTCGCTACCCTCCTCCTGCGTCCGATATCAGAATCTAAAGAAGGCGATGGTTTGCCACTTAATAATCCATGAAGTCCAGTTGATTTTGCTGCAGCTTTCCTGATTGGGCGTAGTAGTTTGGATATTTTCAAGTCATCGCTTAGTGATGATAAACCAAGAGAAGAAATCAAATCGATACCAACCCACTGTATTCAAATAGAAAACAAACAGCTCATTTGAGTACTCGAATTACGTCAATATCAGGTACAACAGGTTGTTTGATAAAACAATACTCACATAGCCTGATGAAGAGTAATCCGTCTTGTTTTCGTCGTCCATAGGTTGCACTTCTGAAAAAGTTGAAACCGATGCATCCACTGCTTGCAATTCTGGTTCTTCGGATTCAGCTGTCGAATGACACGATTGTATTGTTTCATTTGAAATCAACTTCTCCGTTTCGTTCATCGTAAGTGCTAAAGCACTGTCATTTCCTCCACCCTCGACTAAAAATTCTGATTCCTTCGAAGAATTGCAATATCCGTATGGATCGGAAGAAAGATTCTTTTTTGTCTGATTGCGTACTCCACCCTCAGCACTGTTACCCATAGCAGAAAATTGCCCCTTTGATAATGAGGAATATCCATGATTAGTAGTGGCAAATGCGGATGGGAAATTCGCTGTATTTGGAACTTTATCGAAAGCGTTTCTCGCTGACGCTGCTTTTTCCACCACACTAGTTGTTGCAAATGTGCTAGATGTCATCGGTGATTCAGAATCGTCTTGATTACCTTCAAAACCAGCTGCTACTATTATCGATCCCCCACCATTGGGACCATGTGGAATTCTCGTCGCTCTGCTTTGATTCTTATCTTCAACTGCGGTTGTGGCTAGTGATAATGAAGAAAGAGGTCGAAAAAATGATAGAATAGCTTTGAATCTGCCGGCTTCCTTGCGACTTCCACATGTGGCCTCTGTCGTTGACGGGGAATGAAAGCTTGTGTCATCGGAAAGAGTAACTTCGTTTTGTGCTATTGCTTTGATATTTGGATGGATCTCACTGGATTTTAGTTCATGATGCGTCATTGATCCAGTGTCGTGTTGTCGTTCTTCGCCATCGTCTACGCCCCCACGGAGAGACAGAGCGCCAGGAAATAATCTATTTCTCTGCCAAATTATTCGTTTATTGCTTCTGCAGCTCGATAACGGGTCTTTCAGAAAATTATGGGTGGATTGCTGGTGATGATTATCACTCGAAACATTCCCTCCGCGCAACTCCATAACAGCTACCACTTTCAGAGTAAGTAATCCAGATCGATTTTGCCAGTAGTCCCGAGAGAAGGCTCCATTGGTGTCACCATAATGAAAGAACAGGTGCCCATCAACAACGCTATGGATTGTCAAAAGGAAGAGAATTGCAAGAATAGTACATCCTATGATGCTTCTAGGCGGACTCACGAGATAATATGAGCGATGACAGTGAAGTCTATGCGTCAAATAATTTGAGTTGTCCAACGTCATTTTTGAAACACCAAGAGATCTACGTCATTTGAAACGATACCGATGGGTCAAGCCACTGACGGGGGCACGTACTGCCATGCTATTCGCTGTGTTGGAGCTTGTTGGGTTGAATCGGTTGGTCTCGGAGTTGGCCGACGACAGTACGCTGTTGACGTTGCAAACATTTCACGCAAAACGAGAAATGACGGACATGTTGTCAAGCTCTGACAGGGTGTGCGTGGGGCAGGGCCTGTCTGGGCCTGGAAGCCAGCGACAGGGCTAAATTGGGCCAAATCAGGCACGCGGGCAAAATGCATCTTTGTACTCATAACCCCTAAAAATCATCAAATAAATCGAGCATTTTTCAAAAAGCAGTATGGTGAGCTCAGAACTTTGAAGCATTAACACCAATCAGAACACTCTACCAGATTTGGTATAGAAACGAATGTCTATACCAGATCTGGTATAGACATTAGATTTTTCAAAAACACATACTTCTGGCCAATTCTGGAGGTTGCTGACATCACCATTGGATTCCTCACCGAAAAAGACCACTAGATATGTATCACAACACTTGTATTTTTTGGCTGTTGGAAGTGCTTATCACTGCCAAAAATATCACATGCCTCTTTTTCAAACCGTAATGTGTTGTGTCAAAGCTCACGCTGAAGCCACCAAGTTGTACTCAATTATATCGCCGTATTTCACTGAAGCTCTTGCTTATTTGAATGGCGCTGTTGGAGTAGTGTCCCTGTGTGACGTGTCATGAAGCAATATGACAATACTGCAACAATCAGCCTCACTGCAACAATTTAGAATACAAAGAGGTACAACAGTCAAGAATTTTCATTCCCCATAACCATTCAACATCATATTTTTCCTTGTATCTTGTGTCTGACACGCCCTTGTTCATAGTTCATGCAAGAATGAGCTATGTGTATCAATCCATTCCAGCCATCCCAACTCTTTAGGAAACAGGTCATGGTATTGAATACACTTCCATCAATGATGCTAGTGTTAGCTTGTTCCGGCAGTCACAAAATCAATCGTCTACTACAAGGTCTTGAATGAAATTCAAGGGCTGTGGGGTTCGATGCAACAAGATTATTTTCATCCGGCCACAATACCTCAAAAAATATAATGATGATCTTATTGATTTGGATGTACTTCTCAATGGAACTGTCACAGCTGTTCTTTCTCTTCAGAAGAACTTCAATGAGTATCAAGCCATGTGTACAACTGATCGATCTTTGCCTGTTGCATTTGATAGCAATCATCTCCATTGCAAGTTCTATAGGTGTGAAAAAGTTGACATACAAGTCATTCGTTCAGCACAAATGGCCTATGACAATCAATATCCAGAAGCTCAAAGCAAAGGCCCCATCAAGCTTTCATCCGTGTTACTTCGTTCAGTCACAGCAACTCCTCATTCGGCCATTGCTTTTACTCCTGCCGCACCAAATACAGAGAACTCAACAAACTCCCAGTCATCCACTGAAATTGTTCTCACAACAGCAAGAATGCTTCCAATGATTACTACTGCTACAAATGCAATTAAGTCCATTCTTTGTGACACTATTGATTCATCATCAGATGAATGGAAGCAAATTAATGGAAGGAGACACATATTTGCCGATAGAGGATGGATACTCTCCAAATAATGATAACCTTGTTGACCCATCATATAATGTGACATGTATGGAAGAAGATGGAAATTATGATAGCATTCTGAGTGGGTTGTCATTTATGTATGCTGATGTGACACCTGATGTATCTCCACCTCCAAATATGGATATCGGCAGAGGTCCAGCTCTTAGACATGCTGTTGGGCAGAAATTCGCTACCACAATGGAGTGTGTTGCAGTTGTTGGTGGATTGGATAACAATTATTTCAAGAGACTCACAGCTGATTCTAATGAATATGCTTGGAGAAAGGTGAATTATCATGGGGAATTTGGTGGTTCTGCTTGGTCTAACATAGCTCTTGAGGAGATGATCCGATTTCATGGATGCATTCTCAAGGTGAGTATTGATGATACGTAGCTCAGTGGATACCATTCGTACTTGACGGAGTCAATGTCAGTGAATTTATCCAGGGAATATTCGTCGTTACTATGCAGTTATCCTGCATGAACACTATGTTGTTTTACTCTATGACATTTCAAACAAATTAGAGCTGCATTTCATCCCAAGTTGGTCAATCAACAGTTGGAGACAAATGTCACCAACTACAACATGTGCTCAACACTTTGAATCTATCATCACTGCATGCATTTATCCCCAGAATTGACTTGAGTTTTGATGAAGGTGGAGTTGCTTCTCGATCAAGACTCAATCCTGTGAGACAATCCACAGAATTTTTGAGTTGATTTTTTTGTCCTTTGCAATATCTCATGTGGACAGTACTTCATCATAAACTGTGATATTTATCAGGGCAAGAATACTGAGAATATTGGTAATCCTCAAGAGATTCAAAACTTACCTACCACTCAGAAAGCTGTCACAAATTCAATAATTCAATCCAAAATTGGCAATGATCCTAATGGTATCAGGAGATTATTCAAGGTTAATCGATACTCCTGCGCATCCTTGTTTATGCTCCTCCATGAGAGGTTTGACATTTTATGCGCTGGCACTACTTGGGAAAATCGTATTGGTGGCCAAAAGATTTGATGACACTGTTGAAGTCAGCACCAAGAGGGACAACATTAATGAAGTACAATTCAATAAATAAGGTTCTGTGTTTGCAATGGATGGACAACAGAGTTGTTTCACTTACCTCAACTGTAGAAGTTACTGGACTTGTTCCGGTTAAGCATTGAAGTGGTTCAAACATACTACATCTCAAAGTAGAACAAACACTGAAAGCGTATCAGCAAGGCATGGATGGTGTGGATCATAGCAATCAATATTGTGAAAGAGGGTCCATATTTTCATGCAAGTCACACTACAAAAAATGGTAAAAAAGGCTTACATTGTGGAAATGGACTTCATGGTATTGAATGCATTTTTTTCCTTTAACATGTCTGCTGACAATGTTGACGGATGACTCAAGGTTACATAGAATGAGTTCTTTGCTGCCTTGAGTGAAGAAATGTTAGAATACATTGATAGGCATGGAGAGGATGTGGGAGTACAAGTCAATCTTCCAACTGATAAGCTGAATGGTCATCATCCAGTAGCCGTGAACCATCACAACAGAATGGTCTGTGCTGTCTGTAAACTGGAGGAAGGCTGGATGAAAAGATGTAACATGAGATGGGCTTGTGGAGAGGGCTCCAGGCAACAATGGCACATGTCTATTTGCAGTGATTGTGGAATAAGTGCTCATTCCTTACCTGCGTTATGGCCTAGGAAAATCTTCCCATTGATTTCATTTGTGAAGAAGTCTTGCTTTCAGATTGCTCACAGCACCCGTTGTGTGGGTTTGCTTATTTCTAAAAATGGTGAAACAAATGTAAGGCAAGGACAGACAGCAAAAAAGCAATGCTACAGAGTAAGCACTACTCACCCCATATATAGAAGATTGATGCAGGACTATGGATTAGGTTCAAGGAATGAGTGGAGCAAGAGAAAAGCTGCTGAACTGAAAGATGATGACAGTAGCAGTGATGAATTCAACAAAGAACAGTTGAGGGGTGGTGATGAAGCAGAACAAGTTGAACAAGATGAGGATGGCAGTGAATTTCAGGACTGCTTTGATGGGGAAGAGAAGTAGGCAATATGAGAAAGATTGTGTAGTTCAGTGTCTATATGTGTTGATGAATTAGCATGTCCTAACCATAAAGACTCACCATGTCATATCCGTTAGTAGACTACTCTACATCATGCATCGTTGAAACCCATGTATTTGCTGTCAGGATCTAGAAAAAACTAGCAGAATAAAATCAATCATGCATCTTTGAAACCCATGTATTTGCCATCAGGATCTGGAAACAACTCAATGATAAAACAACAATGCATGATGGAAGCTCAACATGATTACCCTTCCCAAGATGACCCCACACTGCATAAGTATATACTCTATACAATGAATGCTGAGCAATGTTAGGTGCAATGTCAGAGAAGACTACATGGGCATGATGATCAATTCATCAGTGTAGACATTTCAATGGTAGGGGTCATGACCACAAAGAGTGCACAACATGACTGTTATGTTTTTGTGTCAGCATTGTGTGCATCAAACCAAATTCTGATTGTGATGGTTTTTGGAAGTTACATAAAAAATCTTTCTAACAGAAATTTAAACTACTTAAAGAGTTCAATTTAAGGGAATGATTGTGCCAATAGCCATATCGCCAAGCAATTGCTATATCATTTCTGGAATGTTTATTTCCTTAAAAAATTCGTGTTCCGATTGGTGTTAATCTGGACGTATTATTTTTGATATGAGATTTTTTTGAACTTTTTGACATTTTTTTCTTTAAGTGATTCAAATTAATTACTACAGACTTGTTACTTTATCACATGTGCTTTTTGATCTTTTTTCTTTGTGAGGTTTAAATTAACTTTGTTTTTAATTTGATTTTAGTTTGTGAGATAGCTTAGCTTGATCTAGGGTGATTGTAACTTTTGATTGAGTCACTTAGTTTAAGTTTCTTACATGTATTAATCTCCTAGTGTTATCAAACCCACAATTTCAAGCACTGTAGTTGGAGTCATTGTTGCTTTCTGAATCATTCATATGTAATTTCTTGTGCTGGCATGACTTCTTGGTTGGAGTATGGAGTACTTTCATATACTTTGATAGGATCATCTGTGC
This sequence comes from Stephanocyclus meneghinianus, assembly GCA_036940045.1. Classification (NCBI taxonomy): domain Eukaryota; phylum Bacillariophyta; class Thalassiosirophyceae; order Thalassiosirales; family Thalassiosiraceae; genus Stephanocyclus; species Stephanocyclus meneghinianus. Next base: position 2,015 of record JALLPC010000160.1, on the reverse strand, counting down.
AAAATTTGCACCATCTTGTCCCTTTTCTTTGGACTGGGGCCTGTCTGCATGTCCATTGGTTTTGATCAGAGTGCCATCCTTATTAAAACAATGACAGTAATGTTTGTTGTGGCTCTTGTGTGGCCCTCCATGCTTCTTGCATAGCATGCAGTGTTTCTCTGGAAGTTTCTAATGAATGAGCGCTATCCATGAACTCTTAGGGATGCGGGAGTCAACAGACTCCATCTTGTGCTTGTCTTCAGCTGCTTTTTCTTTGATTGTGTTGCGGGGCTTATGATCAAACTCAGTGTTATTCTTGATGTTCTTGAGGACAAGCAAAAGGGCCTTAGTACTGACAGGAGTGGTATATTCTTCATCAAGTTCTACTGAGTTTGCAACTTGGTCGGAACCATTCCCAATAGGGGAGTTGCAAGGTTGACATCATCCAAGGGCACTACTTTATTCATGAGTTGATAAGACTACATCATCCCCACTCTACTGCCCACTCAAAAATGAATAAACTCACCATGTTTATATATTTTATCCATTTCCTGGGACTTGCCATGTCCCAAGACACATGGATACCCAGAAACAACAACCAGCAGCCGTGAAACGTACCATACACATATTTTGATTTCATAACACTGATGATCCCCCTAGGCAAAGCAATTAATGCTGTTTGGTCACTGGCAACATTTATTGTAAAAATAAAAATAAAAATAAAATAAAAATGAGTAATGGATAAAATCTGAAGTAATTCATACATGCTACAATTTTAATTACATCTCATCACCACTTACAAAGCTCGACCCCATTGCAGGGGATCATTCGCCCCTACAACCCCACCACAGGATGACAGCCATTGTGCTTCTCTGAGAGAGCATAGATTTTTCTTGGCTGATGATTATCAGCCTTGAAAGATGAAAATGACACATTTGTATTTATGAAACAAATAAAATCTTTAAGGCAAAAGACTGATGCAGTTTTGTGTCTTAAAAATTATTACTCTTGTTTCTGATTGGAACAATGGAGTATGTGAAAATTGTTTGATAAAACAACTCATGTCCTTGTTTAGTTGTTGGTATAGGTTGAGACACCTGCCAACATGAGTAACATTTAAATTGTCACTAATGTTTTCCTGTGTAGGAACAATAAGCATAAAGAAATTGTTAGCTGCACCGACTTGTGTTTTTTGTTTTTGGCTTGATTGTTTGAGAAAAAAACAAATCAATCAAATGATCATTTAGTGGCTTCCATGATCAATCATAGTTTTGATGATCATTTTTTTCACCCAAGACTCAACCTTCGGTTTTGAAGTCAAGCAGACATGTCTTCATGTTATACATGCATTGATAGTCCTCAAATTAGCTTACCCATGAAGGGGAATACATCCATGGTAAATGACCCTACAAATAACTGGCAAACATGAAGAAATCAGATCCTTGAAAACTAAAAGGAAAAGCAGAAAAGCAGAAGAAAAATTTGCTTCAGTTTTTGCCAATTTTAGGACAAACACATCAGTTAGAGTGATGCTCAATTGTCTTTTTCATTTCCAATGCATGAACAGGTGTTGACAATTGTAAAGCTTGATTCTGATAAGGACAAGGAAGATAATGGCTATTTCTTTTTAAAAAGGTTTGCTCAAGAAGCAGTTTGTTGACATCTGCCACTGGGAGCAGATGGGCATAACAAAATTTTTCATTAGGATATCTGTGCCAAAAGGGCATAATATTGGGATATCTGTGCCAAAAGGGCATAATATTTCACCCTTAGTACTATATGTTGTTCCTCTATTTATGTTACATGTGTATTTGGCAAAGATGCATTCGACCGAGATGATGAGAGTCAAGCCAATACATTTAATTCAGTTAATGTTCATAATCTGTGTGGTTATCAACCCAAAACACCAATACAGTAGTACTACCACCGGATCATCACAAGAGGTTACAAGCCCAAACATCTTGGGTTCCTTCTGTCATTATTGTTACATTGACGCAGTTTTGTCACCTTTCATCGAACAGTTCAGTTTTGTCTCC
>JALLPC010000159.1:0-16468 GCA_036940045.1 Stephanocyclus meneghinianus | reverse complement strand
CAATGATGAGATCTATCCAAATATGAACTAAAAAGGGGGGAGAAAACCATCTACTGTGACCCCTATTAATTTACAGGCTGGAGGCCGACTTTTCTACATTCCACCACTGAATCACGAATTTATAGGCGATGGCGAAAAGGTAAAAAAATCAATAAATTTGCCAAAAGTATGTTATGGTATCGTACAATACCGTTCCCTATTCACTGTTTCCCAAACAAATCACAGCCTAAAAAAGAACAACTACCATAGCCGACGTTTTATCCTGTGTATTCTACAGCGGACAAAACGAACGCGAGAAACAAGGCGCAGTTCTCGCCCTCCCTCGCGCACGACGGTTGCACATCTCGTGTCGTCCGCGTCGGTTTTGTTCCGTCGACGTCGAGCGCCTTTCCAATCCAAGCCGGTGACCGAATCGAACGACCGAGAATCGACCGCAATCCAACGACTACTACAATGGGACGCCCCGCGTCCCCCCTGGAATACATCCAATCGTCCATCCGGCTCCACCTGGACGCCGAAGCTCGAAGCGAATCCAGCCTCGCGGCCATCCACCGCTTCCTCTCCGACGACGCCTCCCCCGACGGCGGCGCGCCCCCTCGTCTGTTCGCATGGATCCCCCCCTCCCCCAAACACCACGACGAAGCCATCGCCTCCGTCGACGCCCCGTCCCGAAACGCCGGCGCCCTCGCCTTCGTCCGCCCGCCGCTCCGCTCCGGCGAATCCTCCGAGATCGAACCGCACCGCATTCAATGCGTGCTCCTCTCGCCGCGGTCCTACGCCGACGCCGACGACGAGAAACGGCGCGACGACAACGTCGACGATCGCGTCGGATCTTCCGTCTTTCTGTCGCTGCAGATGCTGGCGCGACACGTGTTCGTTCCCGCCGTGCGCGCTGCCGAAGCCCCGGGCGCGGCGCACGCGGAGGACGGCAAGTCCGCGCGGATTCTTTCGGGGTTGGAGGACAAATTGCACGAGTTGGACGTGGCGTTGGGACAGTGTCGCAGGACCGTGTTGGGGACCGTTCCCGCCGTGGTGCTGCGGGCTCATCCTCGGGTCGCGGAGGCGGCGGCGAGGATGACGGGGAGCAAGATCGATTTCGACGCGTTGGGTCTCGCCGCGGCGTTGGACGACGATGCCTTTTTGAACGAGGTGCAGACCACCGTCAACCAGTGGATAGGACAGATACGCAAAGTCACCGCGTTGGTCGACACGCCGTTTCCATCGGGAGATTCCGCCGAGACGGAAAGTCACGCCGACCTAGACGAAATCACGTTCTGGACGGGATTGGAGGAGGGATTGCAGCGCATTCGATCCGAACTGCAAAAACCGGAGGCGGTGCTCACGGTGGCGCTTCTCAAAGCCGCCAAACGATTCGTCGCCACCGTCGCATTGGAGAATAATACGGGGTTGGACGGGGCGGAGGCGCACGTCGCCGACGTCGTGGCATTTTTGAGGAATTATCCCGCTCCCGCGCTAGCGGCGAGCAGAGATTGGGAGAAGATTTCGTGCGGCGTCGATGCCGTTTTCGCTCATTTGCAAAAGGTGCGACAGAGCAGGTATTACGATTTGGATCGGTTGGCGAGATTGGTTGAGGCCACCACCTTGACGTTGCGAGAGAGGATGGAGGCGACGCTCCGAGAGAGGTACGGAGGGAACGGGATCGTTTTGCAATTGACTTTTAGAGAATACGAAATTCATGTACGGGGACCCACGCAAGATATTTTCGTCATGTTTGATGCGGCGTACGGGACATTCTCCGAGTTTTTCCTCGAGCAGGGACGCATGCGCAGGAGGGGCGGAGATGAATCCATCGCGAGGAATCAGACGCCCGCTCAGGTCTTGAAGGGGATTACGCTTTATCATTTGGTATTGAGGGAGAGGTTGGAGGCTTTGTACCAGTTTAGGACGCAGCACGAAAAGTTGAGAGGGGTGGTGGCAGAGGTGTTGACGGGGGAAACGAGGGACGACAATACCTCGTCCTCCAAGACCGGTGCGTCCTCGAATGTCGTCGACGACAGTGGCGAAGAGTATTCCGCATGGGCGATACGAGAGGTTGATGAAGCGCCCATGTCCTTGTTTGCTTCAGTCGACGTCTTGGACTTGAGTGCCAGAGGAGAGACGGCGTTTGCTTCGGCTTTGGAGGGGTATGATCGAAAAGTGGATGCGATCGAAGAGCATCTTGCAAGGTTGTTGAGGGATAAACTTGCTGCTTGCAAGGTGAGGAAAACACCAACAATGAAGGCCTGCATTTTATTCTGTCACGTCATTGTTGACAACACTTCTTTTCACCGACAGGATGCCGAGGATATGTTTCGAGTCTTTGCGCGTTTCAATCCACTGCTGACATGCTCTCGCGTCTGTGTGGCTGTGAAAGAATTTCAACTACAACTCATGAACACCGTCGGACAAGCCGTACAAAAGCTACAATCGAAGTTCACTCACAACTATGAATCGTCGTCGGCCTCCACCATCGCCTCGATCCGTGGAATACCGCCGGTCAGTGGTAAGATACTGTGGGCAAAGCAGATGGAACGGCAGGTGCATGCTTTGATGAAGCGAATGAGTGACGTGTTGGGACGCGAATGGGGACAGCAGTTGGAAGGGAGACAGCTTCGCCGATCGTGCGATGAGCTACTCACCAAATTGGATTCCAGAGCCTATTTCAGAAATTGGGTGTCTGAATGAGAATGGGAACTTAGTTCAGACACGAGCTCCAAGCTGAGCATGTACCCTATTGTGGTCGTGAGGGAAGGAGTGGGACTTGTCGCAAAAGCCAATTTAGATGAGAAGCATGAGTATCTATCTCATGAGATTCGTTACCTGAAGTGGCTTGGATACGATCGCGACATTCCACGAACCATTTCTTTCGTGTCAGAAGAAGCCATGGCAAAATACCCTCATTCAAGTAAGTTTTATTGCACTCTTCTCTTTGATTTGCACTCTAAAATGCGAGCGATCTCATTCATCATCGTCTTTCCACCTCAGTGGTACTAAAGACTGCTCTTCAATCCTATGCTGCTGCGAGAGGCCTGGTCAGCTTGGATTTGGAACCTATTGTGTCTCAGGAGCTTCGAGCTATCAAGGAATGTATTATGGAGGCATTTGATGTTGCAGCAGATGGTTCAAAAATCACAACAAAGCGCCGCATGCGATGGAACAGCAAGGATTTGGCGAGCGGGTTGCAGTGTTGAATGAGCATGTTTCACGGTTTGAGGAGAGAGTCGAAATCTTACTTTGAGCATGCAATGACATTGATGTAGCCGTCAATGCCATTGGAAGTGTTGAATATGAACGTCAAAAGTTGTGCAGAGCAGTAGAAAATGTTCAGAAAGTGGTGGACTCACTGAGTCTCACAGGGTTTTCCAATTTGGTATCGTGGGTTGATAAAATCAATAGCAGAATGGGGATTGTATTGGCTAATCGCCTGCAGAATGCCCTTCGCGATTGGAGTGAATCATTCGACCCCACTGCTTCAAATGAGAAAAAAACTAGTGCGCATACCAAAAATCTCTGTCAAAATCTTACTCAAGAATCAAGAGATTTCAGCCATTCCCGCCGTGCCTACAACTCGTTCTCTTTTCATCAACAAACTTCATGATTTCATGGGCATTGTCTGTACTTTGCCCTGTCTGAACAGTGGACACTTTGAGGTGTTTGAAAGCAAACTGGGGTCCGTTCACACTGGAAATGGCACTTTCAACCATCTTGTGAATGACATTTCTCCGGAGATTCTTTTGAACGCCTACAGTGCGGTGGAGTTCCACATCCAAAACCTTTCTAGATTTGTCAATCGATGGCTTGCCTATCAAACACTATGGGATACTAAAGTATCAGAAGTTGCATCGTCGGTCAACGGTGATATAAATAAATGGCATGAATTGATTATTGAAGCCTCATCCGCTCGAAACACACTAGACTCAACTGCTGCTGCAACCAAATTCGGGCCCATTGTTGTGACGTACAATAAAGCACTGTTACAGGTGAACATGAAGCTTGATTCATGGCAAAAAGAACTCCAAATATACTTTGCGTCAGTTCTTGCAGACTGCATGAAAGAAGCCTTTGAAGGGGTATCCAATGCAAAGATGCGATTAGAGAACACTGTTCTTGAGGGATCATCAGTCGCCACCAATGAGATAGTTCTTGGAGTTACCTTTTTACAAGAAGTCACGCAGAAACTTCCTTCATGGCAAAAGAAGACAAACGAGCTCGGGGATTCTGAAAAGTTATTGAAACGTCAAGGACATGCTTTTTGTAGAGATTGGATGGAGTCTTTTTTGGTTGTTGGGCTCTTACAGCAAGTTGAACAACTTTTGGCAAGAGAAGAATAACAATGGAGGAGCACATGCCCCTGCTTCAATCACGAATCTTTGCCAAGGATAAAGCAAATCTGCAACGTGTGGCTGATTTGGTTGATGATTGGGAGCATAAGAAACCACTCATGGGAAACATAACCCCACAGCAAGCCCTTGAAGCTTTGACAAAATTCGAATTTGGCATGAAGAAAGCTCAGCTTGATCAGGAAAATCTAATCAAAGCCAAGGATGCTTTGAACTTTGATGTAGGAGAAATCAACAATGATATTTTGGGTTGCTTGGTTGAGGTGTCTGAACTCACCGAAGTCTGTTAAACCATAAGCAAGCCCTGGGAAGCATTAGCTAGCCTGAAAGAGACTTTGTGGTCAACTGTTGCTGTGCGCAAGGTTCGGAAAACTTTGGATGATTTACTCATAGAAATGAGGTCGCTTCCCAATTGCATTCATCAGTACCATGCGTAAAATTTGGTCTACGATACAATCAAACAGTATATGAGCTGGCATGGTACTCTTTCAGACATGAAGACAGAGGCTCTCAAAGACCGCCATTGGAAAACTATCCTTCAAAAGATAAACATTCATGTGCCTTACATTGAGCTTACATTAGGAATGCTTTGGGGCAATGGCCTCCTCAATCGAAAGAAAGACATGGCTGAGATCCTATCCATTGCTCAAGGTGAAATGGCCATTGAAGTCTTTCTCACCAAAGTGCGTGACAGATGGACTAAGCAGGAGCTTGACCTTGTATTGTATCAGAATAGAGTGAGACTCATACGAGGATGGGACGATCTATTTACCGGGCTGGACGATCACACCGGAGGTCTTGTTTTGATGCGTAGTTCACCATACTATCGAGCTGTAAGAGAATTCCAGGAAGAGGGCAATCTTTGGGAAGACCGCCTGACAAAGCTAAGAGCTGCCTTTGATGCTTGGATAGACGTACAGAGGCGATGGGTTTATCTAGAAGGAATTTGTAAGTTTCTCTATCGTGGGCATTGTGCACAAATCTATCAAACCACTAACACCGCTTTTCCCTTACGCTATTGAAAAGTCTTCGGGAGCGCCGATATCAAGGCGCAGCTTCCTGCTGAATGGTCAAGGTTCAAGGGTGTTGATGGAGAATTCATTGCTCTTATGAGACGAATATCTAATCACCCTTTTGCAATGGAAGCTCTCAATATTGAAAATTTACAGCGTACATTAGAGAGACTTGCCAACTTAATGACAGTCATACAAAAAGCACTAGGCACATATTTGGAAAAACAGAGGAGCGACTTCTCTCGGTTCTACTTTTTGGGAGGTAAGCTAATTATGTTGCAGTTTGAGTTCAATGCTATTCATTCTATTCGTGAATGAGAACTATATGTCTAACCCTTTTTATTCCTGTAATAGATGACGATTTACTCGAGATAATCGGAAATTCATCCACCCCTGGAAAAGTGTTGCCACATTTAGGCAAAATGTTCGCGAGTATCTCAACGTGTAACTCGATTCCTTGTGAAGGAGACGGTGTCCTCACCAAGTTTGACGCTATGTTGTCCAAAGATGGAGAAAAGGTGCTTTTAGATACGCCAATAACGGTGACAAACAAAATGAACGTGAAGGACTGGCTGAAACAGCTCGAGAGTAGAATGCACACAACTCTTGCGAAGCTTCTGCATGAAGCTGTTGAAGAAGTTCAATCTTCTGAATCTGCTGCTACCCCCCTAGGAAAGACTGAGTTTGTGAATTGGGCAACTCGTTATCCGGCGCAGGTAATGATTCTCGGTGAGTATGCCTAATGGTATGTCTGTTTATTTTTATTCACTTAACTCACAACATCATGTTGTCCTTCGATGAAACAGCTTCACTTGTCAACTGGAGCATGGGGATGGAATCAGCACTATGCGGCGATGGAAATAGCGCAGATAAATTAAACCGCGTTCTGAAAGGGATATCAGAAAAGCTCGAGATCATGGCAGAAACTGTTTTGCTCGACCTTCCCTCTGAGTCAAGGAAGAAGTTCGAGCAACTAATTACCGAACTTGTTCATCAGCGCGATGTCACGAGGTCCATGATAGATGATGGTGTATCTGATACAAACGATTTTCGTTGGCTGTATCACCTTCGTTTCGACTTCAACCCTAAGGCCGAGAACCTTCTTGAAAGACTCCGAATCAGTCTTTCGAATGCTTCTTTTTATTACGGCTTCGAGTACCTGGGAATCGGGGAACGCCTTGTACAGACCCCATTAACTGATAGGTGCTATCTTACATTAACCCAAGCGCTCCACTTTCGCATGGGTGGCAATCCGTTTGGTCCCGCAGGAACCGGAAAAACCGAAAGTGTGAAAGCATTAGGTGCTCAACTCGGAAGGTTTGTGGTAGTGATGAACTGTGAGTTATGTCTCTGCTTCCAGATTTTTCATGTATGCGCATCGACTCATATCAGCATTTCTTTCGAATCCATGACATAAGGTGACGAATCGTTTGACTTTGGAGCAATGGGACGAATTTTTTGTGGACTCTGCCAAGTAGGCGCATGGGGGTGCTTCGATGAGTTCAATCGTTTGGAAGAACGTATTCTAAGTGCTGTCAGTCAGCAAATTCTAACTATTCAACAAGGATTGCTTCAGCGTCAGAAACACATTGAACTGTTGGGAAAATCTATCTCGTTACATGAAAATGTTGGAATATTTGTGACGATGAATCCTGGTTATGCTGGCAGAAGCAACCTTCCTGATAACCTCAAGACTCTATTCAGATCTGTCGCCATGGTAGTGCCAGATCGTAAACTGATCACCCAAGTAATGTTGTACAGTCAAGGCATAGTTAGTGCCGAGAAGCTCGCTGGAAAAGTAGTCGATCTATTCATCATGAGTCAACAGAAAATGTCAAAGCAGAGTCACTATGATTTTGGCCTTAGAGCTTTGAAAACACTTCTCGTGTCCGCTGGTGGTCTCAAACGCAAGGCCTTAGGGGGCGATTATGGACCTGAAGGGGACACGCTTGCAGAAGTAGAGCGTAAGGTTTTGATTCAAGGCGCATGTAACAACATTTTGCCGAAGCTAGTGGCAGAAGATATTTCTCTCTTCGAAACAATTCTTGAGGGGGTTTTCCCAGGCTCCCAGATAACTAAGATGGAAGACGAACAATTGCGAGGAATACTAGATCGCCTTTGCACGTCATCACATTATGTACCTTCAGAGCCATGGGTCCAAAAGATTTTGCAACTTAAGATGATCATCGAAATGAGGCATGGTATCATGATCGTGGGACCGTCGGGTGTTGGGAAGTCGTCTGCCCTGAAAACACTAATGAAAGGCATGGAAGAAGAAGACGGTGTCAAGGGTGAACTTTATATAATTGATCCCAAGGCAGTCGACAAGGAAGCTTTGTATGGAGTGCTTGACGGGACAACATTGGAGTGGACCGATGGTAAGTAAAAACAGCACGAAACGCAACTTTTGAACTATCGATGCCTTGAATCTTTGCACGGCTGATTCATGCCACAACTTTCCTTACATTCAAAAGGTATTTTTACAAGTATCCTGCGCACTATTCTCGACAATCAACGCGGAGAAGCAGATCGCCGACATTGGATTGTATTTGACGGTGTGTTGTTCATACTGTGTTTGTTGGCTTTACGCATAACTGTTTCTGATTTCTTATCTCCTCGACGATCAGGTGATGTTGACCCAGAATGGGCAGAGAACTTAAATAGGTGCGTCATAAGTTTATTTTTACAGCATCTTGATTTTTTGTCACTCATGCTCATTTATTTTGTCGGCAGTGTCTTGGACGATAACAAGCTACTTACTTTACCCAGTGGGGAACGCTTGAATATACCTGATAATGTCCGCATAATCCTTGAGGTAGACAGTCTAGAACAAGCGACGCCTGCAACTGTTAGTCGCTGTGGAATGGTCTGGTTCAGTTCAGATACAATATCAACAGAAATGGTGCTAGAACATTTAATGGGCGAACTTCGAACAGAACGCATTTCAGGCGAAGATATTTCCTCAACTCAGTTATCTTTCCTAGACTCGATTCAAGGGTTTGTTATTTATGACGAAAGGTCTCCTTCTCTGGTTGCCGAGGCACTCGAGTTTGCGCTGGCACAACCTCATATCATGAAAACGACCAGAGAGGGCCTGCTGCAAAGTCTCAAGTCCCTCCTCATCAAAGGTATCAGGCTAGCCATTGAGTATGACGAAGGACACCCTGATTTCCCCATGACCGGCCAGCACATGGATAATTTTGCAAAGCGCTGGCTGATGCATTCACTGTTGTGGTCGTTTTCCGGAAGTGCATCTTGGGAAGTCCGTAGTAAACTCGCGGACCTTCTCGCCAGGTCTAGTGGCATGATACTCCCCGACAATGGTGGGAATGCTTCTCTTGCAGACTATCGAGTCAGAGTGGACAATGGCGAGTTGGAACCGTGGAGTGACAGTGTCCCTAGGATGGAAATTGAAAGCCACAAAGTAAGTTTTTCAGTTCTAGTTTTCTGCTGATTTCCTTTCTTCTGTACGAGTAACCTTGATCGGTGTGTATACATGTCACTATGACACAAGGTTACTGCGACTGACGTTGTCGTCACTACCACCGATACTGTCCGTCATTCGGATATTCTTGGTGCTTGGCTTGAAAGTCGCTCCCCTCTCATTCTTTGTGGTCCGCCAGGAAGCGGAAAGACCATGACTTTGACTAGTGTGTTGCAATCTGTTCAAGGTGTAGTCCTCGCCAGTCTTAACTTTTCATCAAGGACCACTCCTGAACTCATCAAGAAAACATTCGCGCAGTATTGTGCGTATGTCCGTAAGGGCAAAGATATAGTTCTTGAGCCCGTCGAGAGTCTTGGTGCGCATAGCTGGCTAGTGGTATTTTGTGATGAAATTAATCTTCCGGAGGAGGATTCTTATGGCACACAGCGAGTAATCATGTTTATGAGGCAACTTGTTGAGCAGGGCGGTTTTTGGAGAGAAGACAATATCTGGGTGAAAACAAATCGCATCCAGTTTGTTGGTGCATGTAACCCCCCAACTGATGCGGGGCGTGTTGTTATGTCGTCAAGGTTTCTTCGCCATGCATCACTGCTACTGGTCGACTTTCCTTCGCGCGATTCTTTGACACAAATCTATCGGACTTTTAATGGCGGAATATTGAAACTGTTTCCACAGCTTAAAGGCGAAACCGATACAATTACGGAAGCAATGATAGAGTTGTTTACCGCTTGTCAAAAGCAATTCACTCCTGAAATGCAGCCGCAGTACTTCTATTCACCGCGAGAACTGAGTCGATGGGTCAGGGGAATATACGAGGCAGTCGTTAACATTGACCATGGTCTTACCCGAGAAGAGTTGATTAGAATTTGGGCACATGAAGCGTTTCGATTGTTTTCTGATCGGCTTGTGGAAGACGAGGAAATCGAATGGTGTTCTAACAAGATAGACGACGTAGCAAGACAAATGTTTCCTGCAATCGACTACGATGAAGTTCTCGCAAAACCATTGTTTTACTCTACTTGGCTCTCCAAAGACACTCGACGCGTAACTAGAGAAGAACTTAAGACATTTCTTGCTGCGAGGCTGAAGGTGTTCTATGAAGAAGAGCTTGATGTTCCATTAGTTATTTTTGATCAAGTTCTTGATCATGTTTTGAGGATTGACCGCGTATTACGTCAACCAATGGGGCATTGTTTATTGGTTGGAGATAGTGGTGCGGGGTGAGAGCTTAATTCTATCGAACTGTTCGTCAAATTTGTTTACAACTTCTCTCACAACCCCAATCATTCTGAAACTCGCGCAGAAAAACAGTCTTGTCAAAGTTTGTTTCTTGGATGAATGGGCTTCAAATATTTCAAATCAAAGTCCACTCACGTTATGGCTTAGAAGACTTCAATGAGGATTTGCGTACTGTCATGAGACGAGTTGGCGTTGACAATGAAAAGATATGCTTCATTTTTGATGAATGTAACGCACTCAGCAGCGCATTCCTCGAGGCGATGAACGCACTGCTTGCAAGCGGAGAAGTGCCAGGTCTCTTTGATGGGGATGACTATACAGCGTTGATGAGCGCCTGCAGAGAAAGCGCTGCAAGAGATGGTGTTATTGTTGATAGCGAGGATGAACTCTGGCGAAGGTTTACAAAAGGTATGTTTGACGGTCATTGTAGCCCTGGGCTTTTCTGCTGTGCATTATCCTCATTTTATTCTATTTTATACCATCGAAGTTGTACAAAGAAATCTCCATGTAGTGTTTACAATGAACCCAAGTGGAGGAGAGTGGAAGAACCGTTCTACAACAAGCCCCGCTCTTTTCAATAGGTGTGTGGTTGACTGGTTTGGCACTTGGGGCCCAAAAGCTTTGTCTGAAGTTGGGAAAGAATTTACTATGAGATTAGATATGGGCGATGCTGAATCTGTTGGCGGCTCTTGGGGTATAGGTGCAGGCCAAGAACTAATGGCTCGTGTAGAAGAAGCTTTCGAAGGATCCTCTCAGGGATTCCACCAAGCTGTTGTTGCTGCACTTGTTGAACTTCACACCATCACTAAGAAAGTGTCCGAAGAGGAAGCTTCATCTGCTTCAAGTATAAGTCGCACATTTTTGTCCCCAAGGTAAGCTTGCAAGTACATTGATCTTTGTAACCCATAATACTTGACTCTGAATTCCCGTCTCGATCGCTTCGACTTACCTAGGGATTATCTTGCTCTGATACATAATTTTGTGACTTGTGTGAATCATCAGCGTGGGAAGGTTGAAGAAGAGCAGCTAAGAGTAAATGCTGGCCTAACCAAATTACGTCAGACACAAGAAAATGTTGCCGAACTAAAGATAGCGCTGGCTACCAAGTCAATTGAGCTACGCGAAAAAGAGGCGCTGGCTAATAATAAACTTCAACAGATGGTAGCAGACCAGAATGAAGCTCAGAAGCGAAAGGAGGAAGCTGAAAAGATGAGCGTCGAAGTTGAAAGGCAGCAAAAAGCGATATCTGAACGTAAAGACAAGGCTCAGAAAGAACTGGATGAAGCAGAACCTGCCTTGATTAGTGCCAAGAACAGTGTGCAGGGGTGAGATCTTTTTTATTTTGAGTTTTTCAACTTACTTGTTCTTCCTTATGCTGCAATTGTTTTTGCCACTAACCCGTTTAGTATCAAGAAGAAAGATTTGGACGAAATTAGAAACCTCAAATCCCCTCCTAACAATGTCAAGTTGACCTTAGAGTGTATCGCCATCATGCTCGGTGAAAAGAGTGTTGAGTGGGCTGACGTCAGAAAATTGTTAGCCAAATCTGAGTTTATTCCTAGCATTCTGTCTTTTGATGGTAAGCAAAAACTTAACCTCATTTATGATCCAAAGTTCTCTCCCGCATTCTAACACAGCCCACTGGTATGCAGTTGATAAGCTCTCATCGCGCCAAATCAAGATAGTATCAGATAAATATTTGGATGGCAATGCTGGGCTGACTGTTGAGACTGTTAATAGAAGTAGCAAAGCATGCGGGCCGCTTTACCAGTGGGCCGAGTCTCAGATTAAATACTCCTCTATTTACAATAGCATCCAGCCGCTGCGTGAAGAAGTCGAACAGCTTGAGACAGAAGCCAAAGTTGCCAATGAGGAAAAGGAACGGTTGGAATCTGAGGTGGCACATCTAGAGTCATCTATTGCCAACTACAAGGCTGAATATGCAACTCTCATTAGGGACGTGGAAGCTCTGAAGCACGAAATGGAGGTTGTGACGACCAAAGTGGAACGTGCAGAAAGCCTCATGACTAGTCTCAGCCACGAGAGTGAGAGATGGGCAAAAAGTAGCGAAAGCTTCCAATCTGTTCTTCGGAACCTGGTTGGCGATGGACTTATATCGGCCGCGTTTCTCACATACTCAGGTTTTTTCCCATTCAACACAAGGCGTCAGCTGTTAAGCCAGTGGCGCAATGCCCTTGATCTTCTTGGTATCGAGTTCAGGGAAGATTTGGGAATGATTGAGTCCCTTAGCAAAGCATCTGATAGGATAGAGTGGCAAGCACAAGGACTTCCCGCGGACTCTCTCAGCCTTGAAAATGGAGTTATCCTTGACCATTGCGTGCGATTCCCTCTGATCATCGACCCATCTGGTCATGCAATTGATTTTGTCATGAACAAGTACCAAGACCAAAAGATTCAAAAGACCAGTTTCCTTGACAAGGCTTTCATGAAAACACTTGCCGGAGCAGTTCGGTTTGGCACAACGTTGCTAGTGGAGAATGTCGAAAAATTGGATCCTGTCCTTAACCCCATTTTGAATAAAGAAATCCAGCGAACCGGGGGGAGATCTTTAGTTAGAATTGGAACCGAGGAAGTTGATTACAGTCCAAAGTTCAATATCATTCTGTCAACCAAGAATCCTGCTGTACGGTTGACCCCTGATCTTTGCTCACGTGTCACACTTGTGAATTTCACGGTCACACCCGCTGGGCTTCAAAGCCAGAGCCTTAGCCGCATCCTTGAATGCGAGAAGCCCGAAATAGAAAAGCAAAGAAATGAAATCCTCAAACTTCAAGGAGAGCAGAATGTCAAGTTAAGAGGCTTGGAAGAGCAAATGCTTAAACAAATCAGCGCCGTTGAGGGTAGCATTCTTGATGACGACCGTGTTGTTGACGGTATGGAGCGTTTGATGAAAGAGGGGTCCCAAGTAGAAGAGCAGATCGCCAAAAGCGTCGAAATTATGGCAGAAGTCGACAGAGCCATCAGCAAGTTTGAGCCCTTTTCAATAGTCTGCAAGGAAATTTTCGTGCTTCTTGCTGGTATGAGAGAAATCTATTTCCTTTATCAGTTTACTGCCAAATCATTTATGACTATGTTGGAGTGCGTTCTGAAAAGAGAGAAGCATGATTCGTCACATGACGAGCACCAGCGATTAGCTCTGTTGAAGACATGGTTGTTTGAGGAAGTGGCCTCTCGTGTTGGTCGTGGTTTGAAAACTGAAGATAAGATGGTATTTGCACTTCTCCTTTCAAAGATTTCAACGGGAACAAGTGTCCTTGACCAGAACGAAACAAGTTCCACGGATAATATTGCTTCCGTCATTGAAGAAACATTTGGTGCTAACTTTCCATGGCAAGGGAAGGGGCTGAACAATCTCAAAGATGTGACATTCAATGACATCAGCTCAACTACTCCGTTGCTACTTGTCAGTGCTCCTGGTCATGATGTCAGTGGTAGAGTTCAAGCGATGGCAATATTTGAATCCAAAGAATTGGCTTCTGTCGCCATGGGTAGTTCAGAAGGTTATCGAACAGCAGAGAACCTTATTGCATCTGCCTCTAAGAGAGGCAACTGGGTTATCCTAAAAAATTGTCATTTGTGCACAGACTGGTTGGAGGACACTCTTGTCAAGATTCTCCAGTCCCTCAACGTAGGAACTCACCGTGATTTCAGATTGTTCATCACGAGCGAGATAAGTCCTAAACTTCCAACAGCACTCCTTCAAATTTGTGATATCATTGTAGCAGAGGCTCCTACCGGCATCAAGGCTTCTATTTCACGTTTCTTTTCCAGCATATCCGATGAAAGGTTTGGCAATATTGTCCTGAATCGTCTTTACTTATTGCTTGGCTGGACTCACTCAGTTATCCAAGAGCGTCTCCGTTTCATGCCCCATGGATGGAGCGAGCAATATGAGTTTACAGAGTCAGATGCAATTCATGCACTCGATGTCATTGATTCGCTTGTAACTGATTTATGCGGCAAGAAGCAAAACGTGGATCCAGAAAAGCTTCCCTGGGAGGCCATTCGAACTACTCTTTGTAAAGGAGTTTTTGGCGGCCGCATAACAAATGATGCTGATCAATTAGTTCTCGACCAGTTGGTGAATAGGGTCTTTGTTCCTGACTCATTCAATGTTGACTTTCAACTGATTGATGTTGAAGGGTCGCCTGTGCTGCCCGAGGGGACTTCAAAGGATGAATGCTTTGAGTGGATACGGGCTCTTCCAGCTCATAATCCACCGACATGGATTGGTCTTAATGCAACTGCCGAAAAAGCAAGAGATAAAATGGTGGCTGAATCAGTCGTGAGGAAGTATTGGATTGTTTCAAACTCTCTATCAAACGAATAAGAATAAGTGTGTGTAAGAGAATTGTATGTCTTGGTTGCAGCTAAGCCTACGTCACGAATTAGTGAGGTTGCTTAAAATGTGCATCATTTGGCTCATGTAAGAAACTGGCAGAAGCTTATTTATTTGAAATTATCAGCAAATAAAAACAACTTCCACCCCACCCCCTACCCCTCCATCGCATCTTTCCTCTGCACTCACTCTGACATTCTCCCCCCCATGCAGTTATTTTTTGCTTTCCAAATATGGTGTCCTCTGTTGTGACCTTGAGGGTTGCATCGCTGCTTTTCATGTTATAGAGCGATGAAACCCTTTAGACTGTAGAAGACATGATTATCAAAGTCCAGTGTAGTTGCTTTTAGGGCGGTGGATCCCATGATGCCATGTTATTTTTTGTGCTCTGAGAGAATCTGTACAAAAATCTCAAGGCATTTGTGCCAATCTAAGAAGTGTATGTTTTCCATCACCAAGCTATGTTAGACTCAGTGTGATGTATTGATCAGTTGTTAAGTATACATAATACTATCATGAGTGTGTGAAAACAATATTTTATAAATCTTAAAATCACCATGCCATAATTTTGTCAACATCCTGAAGGATTATTACAACATGCAAACCATACAATGATTCTACAAATGATGTTATGGCCATATTATTGTTAGAACACTGCCGGTGTGGTAGGTATTTTCTATAGGCCATACTAAGTCCCATCTCAGACTTACAATACTATCTCAAAATATCACGGTATTCAAATGATTTAAATCCCACTTCGGTGGTCACCACAGTGGTATTACCACCGATTTTTTTACTAACAAATTAACATGGTTGGGCCTAAAATACCACAATCGTGACTAACATAATAGGGTATAAAAAATATTAGTCACGCTTGCTTCCATCACGCACTCTATCAAAAAAGGGCGACCATGGCCAATTTGTCTCCATCGGCGGCCGGCATTCCCATGGCTGCCTTCAATGAAGCACACATTTCACCTGCTGTGAACTCTTCCTTTGCCTCCGCGCAACCCCAGATACGTTCTGATTTTTTTATTTCACCCTTGTTCCCACACACAACAACCACACTCATCGATGGATGAATATGGTATGTTCGTCTCCATCCGCCATCTTCTCTCCCACGGCCACCACTCATCAAACACGCATTTCACCAACAATGGCCCCTCCCTCTGCCAAAGCAATATCAAGTGCATCATCGGGATTTTTCTTTTGCCATGATGTGGCCATAAATGGCCACAAACATACACGCCAGTGGCCAAGCCGATGTTATGCCCAAACATAACCAAAAATCTGTGGTAAGATGTAGTTTTCACCTTCTTTGCCAACAGTGCTTGCCTTTTCACCCCACCGCCTCCCCTCTCCCCAAAAAATAACTAGCCTATAGCATAATCTGGGTGGTAAGTTATATTTTATAGACAAAGTTGATTGTTGCATGACGCCCATCTGTCCTAACACTTTTTGTCTCTCTCAAGTTTAAATCAAATTTATTTTTAGGGTGCCACATAGACACAAGATCTTAACTTGGATCAAGTGACCATTTGATATTGGTGTCAGTGGAGATTGGGGATTTTTTACTGTCACAAAGTGCAAAAGAATAGTTGTCATGATTCAACATTGAAAATGAACGATTTCAATTCACACAACAATCAACCATTATTATNTCTAAGCTAACAAGAGAGTACTTGTTGATTTTTTAT
The DNA here is from genome assembly GCA_036940045.1 of Stephanocyclus meneghinianus. NCBI lineage: Eukaryota > Bacillariophyta > Thalassiosirophyceae > Thalassiosirales > Thalassiosiraceae > Stephanocyclus > Stephanocyclus meneghinianus. The sequence continues at coordinate 374 of JALLPC010000159.1, read as the reverse complement.
GCTTTGGAAAGCGGAGATAGCAAATGGCAACACTTTCCCCTCAATTTTAAATGCAGAGTTTTTGCAAGTAATGTCTTAGTCAAATTTTTGCTGTCTCTAGAATTTTTAATATTAGCTAGACCTATAAATAAAAATATTTTACTTGAAAAAGTCAAAAGTGATTTTCAGACTTAGCAGGTATTTCATAGTGGTACCATGGGTGGTACCGAAATTAAATAATATGTTCATAGTATCCCCAGGTTATAACCTAGCGTCGGGTGGTACGATACTATGGTACTATGGGTATGCTTTAATCTATGGTACAGACTCGGCCTAACTATGGGTGTCAGGAGATGGGCTATGGTATTGTACTAGTTTAGGTAGAGTCTTGACGC
>JALLPC010000158.1:0-17675 GCA_036940045.1 Stephanocyclus meneghinianus | reverse complement strand
GGAAGAAGTGTGTTAGAGAGGAGTGCTTCCCATGCCTGTTCCATAATGCGCACACTGTCTTCAGTGGTATCACTTTTGCATAGAAATGGCTTCGTCATGCAGGAGCTGTTAGATAAGAACCGGGTAACCTCGCTAACACCACAGTGCAATACAGCTCTTCGGATAAAACTAGGTAAACACTCTAACAATGATGTTAGTGTAAAACAAGGAAACAGTTTCACCATGTTCGAGAAAAAAATAAACAACTCACCCAAATCAATTATTGGTCTCCTGCTATCGTTTCCGGTGTGACCGTTCACGACAAGGATTGCTAAATGTTCATTGATACGAACTCTCCTGAAAATTCGGACAGTCCTTGGTTTGCCAACCTTGCCAGTGATGGGATCTATCTCTTCGTCAGAATACGAATTGATGTCCGAATCACTGTCCTGATTAGAAGGTACTTCTTCCTGAGCTCTTTCATCTGTACTAACTGTAGCCTTGGTTGGTGTTGACATTTTTCTGAACGATTCAACGGCAGCAGCTGTTGCGGCTGCTTCAATTTCCTTGAGTGACTTTGTTTTTGAAAGGCAAGCAATAGTCTGTTGTGTCACTTGGGCTATAACAGCTGCAAGGACATCATTGGATGGCATGGATTTAGAAGTTTGGGTGGGCCTGGGTGGCAAAGATGGTACCACCAACTCGTTGGGCAATACTTGTTCCTCTTGAGAAGGATCATCCTCTTCTCCTGTGGTTTTGGCGTTAGCAAATACAGAACCAGAGTGAACAGAATCAGAATCATACCGGTTGTCATGCATCAAAAATTTTGTTGGGAAAGGATGGTATTCAGATGGAGATTTGACTTCCGCTGCAGGTTTTTCTTTTTGTGTGGAACGTAGCTGTTTTGGATGGTGCAGGGGCTCACCATCCAGATGACTTCCTATCTCAGAGATGGTGGGTAGGTCTTTTATTGACATGAAGGATGAATAAAAGGGTCACAATAACTGTGAGGACAACTTCATAACAGCAGTGAAAAGAGATGATTTTACGTCAAAAAACTAACCGTTGACAAGTTTGCTGCGACGGGCCATTGAGTGTGTTGACCGTGTTTGTTGAGCTCGAGATGACTTGTTGGTGCTTACTTTTTTTGCAAACCGTGGATGCTTGACAGGCCGAGCAACCGATTCATCATCATCTGATGATTGGGGGGTATGTCGCTTCCCCCCGGATCGTGCTGTTTGCTTACTGACACGCTTGGTCACCGCTTCTGGCTCGTCATCTGCAACAGCCCAAACCGGCACCGACACCTCCTCCCCATCTATGGATTGGTTCTCTCTACCCCGTCCAGTTGAGCGCGATGATCTTGTCTTACGTACGGTGGACTGTTTGTTTGCTGAAGTGGACTTTTGGTTTGCCGAAGTGGCAGAGGATGGATTTCGTGACGAAGTTCGTGCCATGATTACCTACTTTGGAAGGCGGAATGTTTGATGATTTCTTGATTATTATGGCGGTTTTGGAAGACTAAACCGACATAGTTGTTTCATTGAGAAAATAATAGCATTACCATTACAGTCATGTTTATATTGAGTACCGCTTACCAGGGGTCATTCGGTTCTGGGGGTCATTACGGATAAATAAATGTCATCCTATACATTTGGGTCGTACCAATTTAACAAGTGATAGCACACTTTCAAATGCACATCAAGCAGGAGCACATTGGCATCAAATTAAGATACCCCTTTATACAATCTTAATGTATAAATATCGACATATGCAACTCAGGTTTTGTCAGACGAAACACCTAACTATTGAGGTTTCGTCTGACAAACCCATGGGGTTCCATATAACTCCCCCCTTTTAAGGAGAGGTCAAGCTGATGGTATTCTTGTTGGGCATGTGTCCAAGAGAATGGCATGCCATCTTGATTGCCATGTTTGTCATTATCTCCTCAAAATTAGCAGTTTTCGTGTAATGGTTAGACAGGCTATGAATGGGGGATGAGAGGCCTCCAAGGGACTTTTCCTTGATTAAGAAATGATTGCCATGAAGAGGCCATTGGTGCCGGAGTGTATTGTTCTGATTCATAATTTTGCACTGATGTTGTGGCTTTCTCACAGATAAAGACTGTTTTTGATACAGACTATGAACTCATTCAGGTGTTATTGGTTGTGACAGAATTTGTGAATATTACTTTCCTTCTGGAAAATATGACACTACCCATGAAGATGATGAAGAGGATGACACTCAAGATGAAAGTAATGTTTAAAAGATTCATTAATTATGTACAGTATTTTTTGTGTCGAAAAGGCAAATCAATTAGCAATTAGAATCAGTTAAGACATTTGATCACTATCACTATTACTATCCGAAGAGTCATGGCTACTACTGCCACTACAGAAATCAATTTCCTTGTTGTTGGAATTAATGTTATTCTCCAACTCAATTACTTCCTCAGCACCATCCTATACATGCTTTTTATGCCTTCGTGCCTTCCTGTTCCTACTCTTATCTTATCCTTTGTGGTCTTCTTCATTAACTTCACAAACATGTCTTCCATCTTGTCAATCCATGCAATCATTTGGGTGTTGATCTTCTGTATCTGCGTGCTTGTTGCTGTGACTGATACATCAGGAGGGTCTGGTTCATGACTTGCATTATAGAATCATTCCCAACAGTTGAGGTCATGTTGCTTGTGATGGATGCACAAATCTGTTGAAGTGACCTGGTGATGGTGGCTTGCTGATGGCTTGTTTGACTTTTTGTTGGAACTGGAACACCAATGAAAAAATTCCTGCCATGGGTGAGGGGGTCCTAGAGGATTTCTTCTGATTTACAGGAATTGTGTTGGAGGTTGCTGGAGCAACAATTGATGCAACCTCTTCATCATTGCTGTTGGGCTTGTCCTCTCCAAAATTCCAATCATAAAAAACTATTGGTGCTCATCATTTTCACCTGTTTTGTATTTGTGGACTGCAGTATTTACATCAACAGCATCAACCTCACCTTCCTCTTCTGCACTTTCAGCACTGGAATCATTGCTAAGCAAACCCTTTTGTATTTGCTCCATTATCACCCAATCAATCTGGATGCAACAAAGAATGCATTCCCAATCTTCTCCCTTGCAACCGGTGGGCTTTTTATGGCCAATCCACAACTTGTTGTACAAGTGCACATGAAGATCTGAGCAATCAAAACAAATGTTCTCATCACTTTCTTCCTGTTAAAGCCCTGCAATGATAGCCCAACCTTCTGCACCAGTTGGGGTTTATTGACAATGAGGACAAGCAGGTGATTCTTGTAGTTTGGAAGGCCAGTCAGACATCCCTTAGCCATGATGTGAATAGTACTACCTGCAGGGTGAGATGGGACAATATAAATTCAGATGCATTTAGAATCAATTTCGATATGGGCTGAGTGGTCGGACCCTCACCCCAGCTTAGAATTGATTTTGAATCATTCTAGAATTGATATAGAATTTTAGAAATTTAGATCTCAAAAATTTTAAAAGGGTTTTGGCAGTCACCCAGTATTGGGAGATATCCAGATACAATTCCACACAAATATTATGATTCCACAGATTGTATGAACTCCAACAAGACTGGCTTGTTGTTGCATGACAACCTGATTTTTATTTACCAATCATTTCTACCACATGATAGCATGAAAATTGCAATCACAGAATCATGGCAACCATTGCAACCATGAAATGATGACACTCCTTCTTGAGTGCATGCTCACACAATCAACCATCCTGAAAGTTACTTTCTGGATTACTCTAAGGTTGCCCTAGGGAGTTCTCTGGTAACAGTACCTCCCAGTTGTTCCACTATGTAAATCTTAAGAAGTTTGATTCCCCTCATAGCTATCTGTTCCTGGAACCAACTTGTCTTGTGTCAAAACTAGGTGTAAAGTGAGGTGGCAAAGTTTCTACTAGTGCCAAGGCTCAAGCATAGTTCTCATGAAACATTCATTGTTGCCTTGCTCAGTAACAAGCCAATCTTTGTTCCCATCAAAGAAGCCATGTTCATATTGGGAAAAGGTTCTCAAGGAGGCCAAGCCAGCATGATGACCTCTTCTTCCATGGTTGAGAGTGATGTCTCTGTTTGCAATTTTGATTGTCACAAGATTGGACAGTTGACATCAGTAATGCCATGACAACATCAGTGTTGCTCTTGACACAGGATGCATCACTTGAGTTCTCATATCCATCCCTTCAAGGAGAATCGGATTCAGGATAGCAGTCAATCTTCAGTTCTCATGATGGATTGAGCACAAGACATCAATCATGAGTTGCTTTCAGATATTGATCAAATCTTTTAGTGGCAACTCATGACACCTTTCTTAATAAAACTTTTACCTAGCACAACAATTGACTGCATAGGCCATATCGGGCCATGAATGCAGAAGCATTCCAGCAACACTGCTTTAGCAAAAATCCCCCAACACAGGATGACCATCAGCATCCTTCACAAAGGGTTTGCCTCTGCAGGAGTGAATTTTCCTGAAGTCTTTCCAGTTTCCAACCCAAGAGTTCCAATCACTTGATCAATCATGCCAGTCTGCTTCAATTCGATTTGGATCTGTCTCCATCCTAACTTCTAGAAATCCTGTTGCGTCACTCTCCTGTTCTAGTGAAACACCAACATAAATGAGTTCATTTGCCAGCTCATCAATTTCAGATCAATCAATTACCCAGAAGATCAAATCACCAATGTAACAAATACACAAGCTTTGTTGTCAACACAAGACAGGATCAAGTTGTGAGTGTTCCATACTGCTCAAGTTCATTTTCTTGGTGAGATAGTGCCAGAATTCTCTCAGGATTGTTTTGGCATACAAAGAGCCTATTTGAGTTTGAGAATCTTCCCTGTCTCTTAAAGCCATGAGGCATCACCACCTAGGTGTTCTTGCCTTTTTCTACATCACCATGAATAGAATCAACTGTAGTATCAACATGTTTGGGCCTCAAATCATGCATACCTTCTAAAGTAATCCTCAACTAAATTATACTCCAATGAACAAAAGGAGCATAGCTCTCAATGAAATGGTATCAGCATGAACTTGCTGGTTGCCATGAACCCAAATGCTAGTATTGAGGTCTAAATAGTATTTGATCTTGAATACCAATCCACAACACTGTCTCCCTTGGATAATCAACTATTTTTTTAGACACTCATCTTCTCCAGTGTCTCAATTTCTTTAACATAAGCTTTCCAGTATTCATTGGCACAAAGACTTTTAATTACCTTGTCCCAGTTAGTAGGCTTGCATTGATATATCTCTTACCTAGAGAAATTATTTTTTATACCAAAAAGTAGCTTTGCAGTTACACTTCAACTTTCTGCAATGCACTTTTTCCTACTAATTTCTTCCATTAAAGACCAAATCATTAAACCTGCAAACCCCAAAGAAAACAATCCCCTTCATTTCAGTTGTAAAGTGCTTTCCCCAGATGATTATAAATGAATCTCTACCAATGTTCTGACATTAGGGCAACATTAGCAAATGCCAGTACATTGGCCAATTCACCCATAAGTCATTTCCCCAAAGTTATACCAAATAAAAAGGTTCATCATGGATCAACAATTACAGAAGAACCATGAATATTTTCAGATTCAGACAAAAAAATGGCCAATTCTCTTCTCCCATTGCTGCAATCAAACCATACTTCACCCCCTTCATACATTGTCTCCACAAGAGATCCACTGCAGTTTAAAACAACACACACAAATTTTCTCCCCGTCTCTGCCAAAACCTTAAATATTCCAATGTATATAATTTGCTGCAGTTGCCCCCTGCTTGGGGGCCTGTAGCTCATTGAATCCAATCTGTTACATCGTGGACATGCCCCAGCAGGTGAGAATGTACTAACCATCATTTGCTTTACATCAAAGTTGCTTGATGATTGAATAATTTGACAAAATGCAGTACACCTCTTCATAAGAATGTTCATAGCAAAGTTCTCATGAATATTCTTATAAAATTACCTCTAAATCCAACCTTTTATCATTTTACATGGTGGAATTATAAATCCTTCTGAACAAGTTCAAGCTCCTCTCCAAAATCAGCAGATTTTGCCCTTTGCAACCCTAAATCACAATAAACAACAGAAAACATAATAGCACACCTTGCCAGATCTCAATCATTTTCTTGATTGGTTAGATATTCCTTCTTTTCTTTATATCATTCATCTGTTCCCTTCCCTTTCATTTCTTCATTCCTGCCTTCATCTGTGCAGTTGTACATGTGCTCATTCATTGCTTTGTCCAGTCCTTTTTTGGTTTGTTCATTTGATTTGATCATCTTCATTCATCTGATATTGTGACATCTGCTTTGTTCGATTCCATTGTTTTGTTCACTTGTTCTGTGTGTTCATTTCATTTGTTTATTCGTTTATTCTCCAATTGTCCACTTGTAATTGGTTCATTGGCTCCATCATTATTATCTGCTCCAACATTTATTCAATCATCCAAAGAAAGACAATGTCGCTAGAAACTATAGTTTCATATGATGACTTAGTTAAGATAGAGTTATGAAACAAGCACAGCAATATGATGCCTCTCATGCAAAAGATATTTCTTCAGCTCCATGGAAAGTTTTCTTTGTTTCAGATTCCATTATGTTGGGAATATAATCATCAAGATCACCCATCTGGACTGTCCTAATATTCTGACTCACATCATATAAAGAATAGATATTTATGTCTATCATGTGGGAAGAGTTCAGTTCACTCAATGAGTGATTACAGAAAAGTTGCTCATGCCACATAGAATCAGATTGACTTGAAGGAAATAAAGAAGTGGTCAACAACTGAAATGGGTCAACCAGACTAGACATAATCAATGTTGATTGTGAATGCAGAGCCAAGGCAGAATCCATCAGTGAAGAATGGCTTCTAATCAACTTTAGATGACAACTATAGCATCAATCATGCTGATGACATCAGTTCTGCTTTTGATGTTAATGCTGATGGGAGTATGCTGAAGAAAGTAATGGTACTGGAGGCAAGGAAATGCTCTTGCAGATAAAACCAATGAATAGACTTGACCTGCCTAAGCAGACAAAAATAACACTTTAGATTGCATGATTGACCACCACTCAGCTGAAAGTTTATTCAATGACTGCAATGAGAGGCCTCCTCAAAGTGCCAAGATTTATCTAAGGGATCTGGAAATTCCTGGTAGTGGATTGAAAGGTATTGTCTACAATGCTCTTAGTGATTTGAAGAAGTAGTGGCTTTGATGATCTTCAGATAGAAGAGATGCTCTGCCATCTTCATATTGCAAACATTCACAACATCATCTCACATAAGAATTTTCAAAATGTTACAAAAATAATCAGCTACATGGTCAAACAACTTGAGAATGAGGCCCAACAGGAGAGAGAAGTGATGTTGAAGGCCTATAATTCATCAATAAACAGAGTCCTTGATCATTTTAAATTTTTGCAAATTCAAAAAATAGTATCAACAATGACATCAAAGAAATTCTGAATGAACCTGAAAGGTTACAACTCAGTTTTGAACATAAAAATCAAACTAACCATTACAGACAATTAAAAATGATTTTTTACTGTCAAGGAACACACTCAATTGTGAAAAGTACCGTACCCTTCAGTATCAATTGCTGACAAGTCTGCCTACATATCTACAAAGCAAATTATCAATCATTTCCTTGCATCAGGATTATCTCCCAAATACTTTAGGGTTGGATATGAAGATGATTGGAAAGACAGACAGGTAGCTATCATTGTGCTTTCATCCAAAACCAACAAGAGCATGTCAAAAATGTGTTCCATGCAAACAATAGCAATTTGAGAATGTCGCGCCAGATACTAGAGTCATACTTGATAGACTATGGTCTGATTTATTTGAAGCACAAAAAATCAAATCAAAGAACAACTTCAACAATCTACAGCTCTTTACTTCAACTGTGTTTGAAGATCAAGGAATGAATGGCAGAAGTCACACCATTCCACTCAAATTGTGCCGCAAGAAGAAATGCTACCATGAAATATCAATCAAAATTGTGGGTAAGATACATGATCTTCAATCACCAAAATGGAGGTTTTTGGAAATGGAGAAAAACCAATAAAAACAATGGTAATTTTGGAGTTAGTTTGTAATGACTTGAGTGGATGCTTCAACACATGCACTACCCTTAGTAGAACCTTTACTCACAGATGGTGATATTCATGCAAATTTGAAGAAGAATCCACACTCTCTTGCCTAGAATCGCAAAATTCGACTTATTGACAACATTCTCCACCTCTCTAAGGATAGAAACTGATCCAGCCATGATGTCCCTTGTAATCAATGTTTGACTGGTGGTCAAGGGGCATGAAGAAGCCTCAGATATATGCATTGTCACCCTTTGATATTAGGGACGACTACTCTTCTTACCCAGCAACTGAGATCCCATTTGAAAAAATTAGGAATTCCATCAATTGTCTTCATCATCATCTCCAGTGAGCTGATGAAGAATCATTCAGCATCAGAGAATTTTTTCTGACAAAAAAATGCTAAAAATATATTTGCAACTTAGACTTCCCATGTTAAAGGAGTCATGGATGATCAGTGAACACATCTAATCAGAGTGCTACCTCTTGATTCTTAAGTATAATGATCAACTTAGAATTGAGATGACTAACTTCAAACCATACCAATGCATCTTTGTTTTCTTGCTATGGAGAAGAACTTGATATCAAAAGCAAAAATCACTGCCAATGACACAACAAGTGCCAAACTGAAGTCTGGCTCAGTTTGGTGCAATCAATCATTCGAATACAATCAGTGCAACTACTGTTTCAATTGATTGGTGTCTTTATGTGTCTTTCTCAAATCTTGACAAAAACAATTGGGCCCCTCAAGCTGGCAATATGATCATTATTTTGCATGTGTGTGTGTTTCCTTGTATCATTTTCATTTCTGGAATCTACCAATCTACTTTATCGCACAAGGAGGGGGGTGATGGTTTCAATTGTCTACAAGTTATTCGGTATTGTTGATTTCCAGACTTTTCGCCAATCTTGCAGTTTCACCATCACTTATTAAATCACATGTCAAACTTTTCCTCTCATCATGTTGTAGGTTACACTTCTTACAGAGCAATCTTTAACTTAATACTCAATCATACCATTCTTGGAAATAGGAGAAGACAAGGTCAATTGTCTGGTAAAAAACGCCAAAAAAGTTCAAACTACTTACACCACCACATCAAACCATTTAAGTTAACTCAACTTTGGCCAGATGATAAGGGGTTATGGAGTGTAAGAAATTGCTGGGAAGCCAAGAATGAGAAATACATTCATAATATCAAGCATGAAATTATTATCATGAGACACCACAAAGCATTCTTGTCAATGATTCTTTGTCCATGGTTTCAAACATAGATGTTGCCATTGTACAATCAATACCTGTTTTCTGAATCACAACAATATGCAAGAAAATCAATGTAAAAATTTACAAAGGGTCTCATTTCCTGATATTTTGAAAGATTTCAATCATCACAATGTAGTTACTGGTATCATTGATGTGAATGATGCTATGTATATTTGTAATTTCTACATATCCCCTCAAATTTGATGATAAAGAAGAATTTTTATCTAGTAATATATGGCATTCTAATTCAATCTTACTTGTCAATCCAGCACATTTCTCAAGTAGAGAAAGCATGATTGAAACAGCTCAGCATTTTTTTCTTTTGAAAAAAGGAACAGGGGAACAAAGCACTATATTTTGTCAAAGTTGGAGAGCAAGAAGTGACACCGAATGCCATCACCACAAAATGATAGACTGTAATGAACTAAAACACTCAACTACAATACTTTATTTATTTTGTGTCAACATTGTAACAAGTGACTGTCAACATGCTGTATAGTTAGAGAGCTTCCTTGTAGCCGCATTTCCGCTTCTAAAGTTCTGACGGATAATTTCATTGATAGACAAACAAACTGATTTGCTTGGCCAAGGTTGCTTTCCTATTAAGCCAACCATTTCCAATAATCTGGTTGTCTTGGGTCAAAACAAATCAAGAATTAATCTCATCAAACTCCTCAAATCAACAATCCAAGTTCTGACAATAGCATCCCATTGGTTGCTCATCAGTATGAGAACCATCAATCAAATGACACTCTAAACCTTTTGTTGAAGTTGACTTACATAATACTATACCAACAACATGTTCAAATGTCACTCATGGTAGCCAAAAAGTTTCATGATAGGAAGGCTCAAACCATGAACAAATGCTGTCAATTTTGGATTTGTAAAAAAGTGGATGTTAACAAGATGGTATCTATGTTTCCTTGGCAATTTTTGAAATTTGTCATTGTGCTAGAAGATAGAATCCCTTCATGTCTACCTCTGCTGAGAGAGATATCAAATGGGCCAGGAAATTGGATGTATTTCAAAATGAGCAATTGTGTTTTTTCTGCATTGATAGCACTGGGAGTGCATATTCATAATGCTTGATTGGAACAGAAGCATGCAGGTCATTTTTGTTCTCCCGGGTAGCCACTTTTCTTCTTTGAAACCTTTACCATTCTCTGATCATCTTGGATTGCTTTTGTGTCTGATGCTTTCATTGGAGGAGGCTCAATGGAAGAGTTCTGAATCTTTCATGAAAGCTTTGTTGAAACCTGATTCTGAAAACTTGTTTTGGTCATTTTATCCACACTCTTTTGATATGGGAGTGAGTCATAGCTGAATGCATCAGAAATATATTCTGGGTTTCATCAAAATATTGACTATTGAAATCAATTCATTTTTCCCTCGGTTCCCTGAAAAACGCTTGATATGGCTGGAGATCAGTAATGTCATTTCCTCAGCTTTCCAAATTTTTGAATTTGACCCTAGTGGTTGCTTTGCTTCCCATGATATACTTGTCCACACTCCATGTTCAAGACTGTCAATAAAAGGCTTTGGCTTGCTTTTGAGTAAGTCTTCATACAGAATTCACTGAACAATTTTCTTTTGCTTCATTTCTATTTTTTCCATCTCATCGTAATTCTATTGGCTTACTTCAGACTCAATGATGTACAGCCATGAAAACTCAATGCAATATATTATTCCAGCTATAGGAAGAAATGTTGGAACAAAGATTGAAACACTCATACACATATGGAAGAGAAAGGGGTAAAAGCTTTTGGTGCTTGTGGGCCTGAACACTCCAAACTGGAGCCGATTCAAGGTAGGATGGAAGAAGTGCTAATTGGAGGAGGTCTTTGATATTGAATTGGTTTTTTTCAGTATACTTGAGAGGTGCTCCTTATCATGATTTTCAAGGAAGAGAAGATCATCAGGAACAGATATTGAATGGGTTGTTTTTCAGAATACTTGAGATATGCTCCCTATCACAATTGTTGAGGAAGATAAGATCATCAGGACCATAGGTAGGGAAACCTTCATCTCCCAATCAACAAGGATAATCTTCTTGATATTACAAAGAAGAATATCCTCAAACAAAATATGTTCACTTTGCCACACATCTACATCCACCAGTAGGCTTTTTCTCTTAGTTTCATTGTAAAAGCCTGTCATGGGTGCATTCCATCCAAAACTTTCTTCTATTGAAGTTGGAGGTTATCATGGAAAGTGTTTATATCATCACCTCAGAATACCAGTCAATAATTAAAATGCAACTTACGCTGCCCATATTTGGCCCTTAATTGTGAAGGCAAAATATGAATCAAGAACCCACCAGTCCTTGCAAATCCCTTTGGGATCGCTTAATGGATATTATTCCCATTTACTGGAAGCTTGGTGATGTCACATTGGATCTTCAAAACACCTGTTCTGACATAGTGATGCATTATAGACCTCATAAATTCTAGCATGTTTTGCCTGTTGAAAAATATGTCAGTTATTTTTGACTGTCTCACACATCACACTGAACCTTGTAAATGTAATGATTATGATGTTCTGCATTATATTCTGCTCCATCCAAAACAACTCAAAAGTGATGCACACAAACAAAGGCTTGTTGCAAAATACATTGCAATGCAAAGCCAGCAGATGCATTGCCAAATCTTCATCTCCAAGAGCATCTACAAAGCCAGCAAAGGCATCACCACATCTTTGTCTTGACAAGCATCAATGAAGTCAGCAAATGCATCATCCTATTGCCTTCTACGGAAGCATATGTGAAGCCTGCATGGTCACATCTTTGTCTCTTGGGGCATCTACAAAGCCTGCATTGCCACATAGTTGTCTCCATGACTGTCCACAAAGCCAGCAAAGGTGTTGCCCCATTGTCTTCTCTTCAAGTTAAAATCATACAACTTCAGACAAAATAGACACAGCATCATACATCAAAAAGGTGAGTAAAATTGAATCTGTTATTTAAACCTTGTTCCTACATTTCAGCAACTGTCCCATTCCACCCATATTCATCATCATCCCCATTGTCATAGACCAGAGCTTCAATAATGTTTGAAATTTGAGCAGTACTTTCTGTGAGTCTGTTTTGTGTATCAAATTGTTCATCAACTCAATAGCCTCCATGCAACTCATTGACTGTTGAATATTACCCATCTGAATACAAATTTTAAGTAGGGCTTTCTTGGCATCATCTAGCAAAGGCTTGATACCAAGTCCTTTTGATTCCACAACAACCCTCTTTGACCACAATTGAATTGTTGAATGTGATATTTCTGAACTCACTTTATTCTTTTTTCTCATTTCCAATTAATGTTTTGAAATATCTTGTGTTGTGTGATGTGCTACATGCTTGCATGGTGCCAATTCATGGGAGTACCCCAAGACAATTTTGTCAATAGGCTGAACTTCCTTTTGGTTGTCCTGCTTTTGTAACTGGAGACTGGAGGTGTTGCAATCATTTGTTTCCTGGTCATAGTTGGAGATGTTGTTGCTGAACATTCCACAGTTGAAGCAGTTTGAGGAGTTAAATTTGAAACATTGCATGAAGCAGAGGTTGACAAGAATATTCTTTCATAAATCAGGCAACCTTGACTTTACTGTCCTGATGACTTTCTGGTGCAATGCATTTTTTCACATGGTCACTCCAAACTATTGGCAGGATGTGAATGCAACCTCATAGTCTTTATTTTTTGGCAGTATTTTGTTTCCCTGACCAAGGTGCTGTTTTGCTGACAAGATGTTAGCAACTGCTTGGTTAATGCCACCATTTTGTAGCTTCTTGGATAAATTACTTTGGACAATGCTCATGGTGGTATGATAGCAGGTGTTGATTTGTGTAATTGTTCATCACAATGAGTAGTGCATGATGTGATTATCATGTGACAGCTAGCAGGGGTGATAACAAGCTAAACAGTAATAATTCCTATGTAATGCCTAATTTTATGCTTGATGTGCCAAAAAATAGACATTGGTAAGCAAGCCAAATTAGCTTAGAATTATGGAAAAGGCATTCAGGAATATGTAAATTCTGATGTTAGTGATGCATTATAGTGATAATGATGAATTTTAATTATTTTCTAGTAGCATTCAACAATGTGAACCCAACATGTAGCCACATAAGAGACGTCAAAATTATGCATCTTATTTTTCTTGTCAGTCAAATACTCATCATATATCTCATTTATAGTGGACAAAAGAAGGAGATGGTTGTCAGCAAGACAGTTGTCATGTGTAAATGGACTGGGTGAGCATGGTACTATTTCTCCCTTGTCACCATAGGAAGGTGGTGAGGAAGCAGCCTATAGGGGTGGATGAATTCTTGATCACTCTCTGTTGATGATTTCACATCAATGATCCTAACTCTTCAATGAATAGCTGATGCAAAAGGAACTTGCTCAAGGGCATCATAAAGGCAGAGAAATCTAAATCTCTCTGATGCAGAAACTTGCTGCTTGCAGTATTTACACCAAATATAGTTTGATCAATCCAAATGTTCATTATACACCCAAATTGCTGATGCAAAAACATTATCCAATGAAAGATTAGCACTTCCCCAGTTCCCATCCAAGAATATTTAGTGTCCCTGAATTTATAACCATTTTCAAGAATTGAAGCTATATTAATGCATGGGATAAATTGTCTGAAGATACTTCAATATCCTCAAAAATCAACTCTGTCCCAAATATATCATCTATCATACTTGCAAGGTGAGTTGAACAGTTGATCCCTTTAACTGCCTTTCTTTGATCCAAGAAGTTCTCAACAAATTCAATGGCAGAAGATTGGTAAGGGCAGTATTGCATTATGACTTCTTCATGCCATTCACTTTCTGCTCTGGTTGATGACAGCCTAGCTAAGAAAGCGATGAAGAGTCTGACATAATCCTGGCAGAAGGCACAGTTGGACAGTCAAGGCTTCTGACCATGCCATGCTCCTATTCCTGTAGTAATGTGATGCATAAACAAAATCATAAACCTGTAAAGAATCCTTCATTGAGGAGTTGGGCAGCTTAGTCTGAGTTCACTATGATTGGACAATGAACCAGAAGAAACAAATGAGGAAGTTTCTGCAGCTCTTCTTGATACTTCCCACTTTTATATCAACCACTGACATTGATAATGATGACAACAAATATCAGCATTTGGGAAAGACACAACAAGAGAAAAAATTAAGACCACCACAGATGACTTACATCTTGTCTGATTCTGTCCGTGAAACGGCCCTGTCATGGAATAGCTAAGTAATTGTTTGTGCAAATTTTCTCATGGATTCAGTTGGCCAGTCACCATGACAATGATTAGTATTAATCAAATCTTGCTCATATTTGAAATCTTTAAATGTAAATGAACAATGGGGATCACACAATAATTGATTTGGTGAAAACAATTTGGACTTGTGATCAAGCATAAGTTGTATACTGCCAGATTCCACCTTGCATTTTGTTTGTGTCAGTTTGCTATTTCCTTTCCAACTCAATCTTGTTGAAATATTGGAAGGAGTCAAAACTTTTGTATAGGTCTTGCTAGATTTGGGTGGCGTTTTTTACTTGAAGAAAGCTCTCTGATTGAAAAATCTTGGGAGATGGATTTCATTCTTCTTCCCTTGTGAAAAACCTGGAACTCACTCCTTGAGGTTAGCTGAGTCTTTTAGTTGATTGGTGGCCCAACAAATAACAATCCACCTCATTGATTAGAGAAAGGGAGTCAATTGCTGTCTCATTCTGTGGTTCCCCCCTATGATGTACATATTTTGACTTGTAACAGGATACCATCCCTGGTCAGGATTCTTGTGGTCCAAGGAAACAACAATTCATCAATTTCATCTCTGGTAATCATGTCTTCTGCACCATTGGCCCATTGGACCATATGAATACAAGAATTGTAATCAAAACCATGAACAATTCTAGTCATAATCCCAGTGTCAGCTCCTTTATTGTAAAAATTCCCACTGGGAAATGATTGATAACTTCTGACTTTTGATGTCTGCTATATTTGGCCTGAGATTGGCACTATCCATGGAGGAAATATCATACCTGCCTTTTCATAATCTCTATTTTCTGCATCATCATCTCCAAAACTCTCTCACTCATAACTGGAGTGATAAATTGGTTGAAGTCACATGGAACTCTCCATGTGTTGGTCTTTTCCAACAGGTAAAATATTCTTGTGTATCATTTACTGTTCCTGCAACATCCTCTTCTCCTTTCTTCTTAGCAGACATTGGGATTAACCTCCTGGCACTACAGACAGCTCTTGAGCAGGTAGATGTGGGACATCATTAACTTGGGGCAACAGTTGTTTAACATTTTCTGCATCATTTACATTTCCTGCTTCATCCTATCCTCCATTCATTTTTTATTGAAAATTGGATTTAACTTCCATAGCACTACAGTCTGCTCTTGAAAGGTTGGTATGGAACATCATTGACTTGGGGCAACAGTTGTATAACTTTTCCTGAGGATCTGCTCTGTTATGGCGGTTGTGTTGGTGTAGGAGACTGGTCAGCATCAAGGTAAACTTTATATGCATCTGAATCTCCAATAATATATTTCAACATACATGCACATAACTTACCCAAATAGTCATCCTGCCAGACAGACTTCTCAGCAACCTCATCAACAATCTGGTCATCCAATTTCCTCAACAACGGAGTAACAAAGTTGTGAAGGTATCTATAGTAATGACATTCTTTGAATTCATTCCCCAGCTGAATAATGATGAACTGAAGATCATAGACTGAATCTATAGATCATGGATAGATTTTTTGGGGTCTTCAGTTGTAATGATTTTGTTGAAACTAAGTGCCTACATGTAAGAAAAAAAGAAAGAGATAATTGCATGATGAACAAGATCATTTGAAAATAAAATGCATATCATCCTGGCAGTATAAAAATTGAAACAAGAACAAAATTTAGCTTTTATGTTCTTAACATAATCCATCTTGTCATGCTTGAGCATAATTTTCAAGAATGGATACAGTGTACTGAGTTGACATCTTCCCCCATGACTGCATTGACTCTTTCTTCCGAATCTTCCCTTACTAACCAATCTGATATCTATTAATCTCATTAACAAGGTAATAACTTCAAGACAATTGCACAAAGAATTGAAGGTAATTGGCAAGAATATCATTGGAACTTATGCAAATCAAAATCAGTTAATTTAACTCACCCTTCCTTCCTTAGATTGTCAAATACAAACATAAAGTATGTTTGAATGAGATTACTTTGTACTTGTTTCCTAGGTTAGTCACTTTCTGCTTCATGAGTAATTTAAAAGGCCTTTTATGTATAAATGTGCCTCAAGGCTAGGAACTCAAAAGAAGGTCAAAAAGTTTGCTCCCAGCCCCTCAAGCACAGTATGCTACTATTGGTGAAAATCCCTGTGCATTGACTAAAGGTTGTGTGTCCAAATACTTTGATGAGGAGGTATTTTATTCCATACACTAAAGGAGAGATTCCAACTGCAAGAGAGTATTGGAAAGTTGGATAGGGGAAATCTCAGTTTACTCCTCCTTAAAATAGCACAGATAATTGCCCAATAGCATTTTTCCATTTCTTTTGCCAGTTCAGAAGCAGGCTTACAGATGGGTAATCAATAATATATCTTCAAATCGGAGGAAACAAAAATATCATTTGGGTTAAGGTGTTGAAGTAACAAGCGGAACCCAAATTTTTCAAACCAATAGTTATCGCTCCTGCATTAATGTCAGATTCCATCAAAGAAGCAAGCAGACTTGTCCCATCAATAGATGAAGAAAGTGTTTCTCTGAAAGGCTGGCTATCAAAAAATGTCTGGACAGCCTTCCTAGCATACCACAAAGAAATGGTTTGTAAGTACCTTGTTGATGATGATACAAGATTATTGTCAGTGAAAATTTTGTATGCTTTGATTCCATTCCATCAGAATATGTGATTTTCCTGTGAAGATCAACTGATATACAGACAAAATGTAATCCACCTTGCAAAAGGATATCAAAGAGAACACATCTGACATCAATAATTTGTAGCTCCTGCTCAATGTCTGCAATTGGCTTAAATCTTCCTCATCTGGATTCATTTTAACCTGTAGATTCAATGGACATGGTGTATAGTTCGAATTGCATTGAACAGTCCTACTGACATTTTGATAATCTTGGATGCATTTTTGCTGTCACTGGAATGGCCTCAGTATGATTTGACTCATTCTCTTTCTCATCAAAACTTGCTTCTCTTGTGTGTGTGCATATGTGCGTGTGTGCATGTGTGTGTGCATGTGTGTGCATGTATGTGTGTGTGTGTGTGTGTGTGTGTGTGTGTGTGTGTGTGTGTGTGTGTGTGTGT
>JALLPC010000157.1:0-17589 GCA_036940045.1 Stephanocyclus meneghinianus | reverse complement strand
ATCATCACCATCATCACCATCATCACCATCATCACCATCATCACCATCATCACCATCATCACCATCATCATTATCATCACCATTATCACCATCATTGTGCTTCCTTGGTGTGATTGTTTTTTTAAAGTAGGATAAAATGATGAATTTCATTGAATACGACTGAATTTTATCTGTTTGTACAAGCTGGTCTGCCAGGTTACATCAAGAACAATAATCATTCATGGATTACCGCAATTGGTGAGCTTGCAATTACAAACTCACTGCAATCATCATGAAACTCTTGAGTATAGTCATCTAATTAAACCGGAAGCTTCCAGGTATCATTTTCTGTTTGATGAAGGCCATAAATTTGTTGAGATACTAGCTCTGTCAAATCAAAACTGGATAATTCAAATTAATTTATGTTTGTGCGATTAATTATACATTTTCTAATGAATCATTACATGATTTGCATCAATAAATGCACACTATGTGGATTGAGTTTGAACACAAATCATAGAAATATCACTCAGAGTATCTGTGACATGAAAACTGTTCCTCAGAAAAACGCATGCTTTCAGGACGTTGAACAGTTTAGGAAACTCTATTAGGAGAGAATCATTTGAGTCAAACATACTGTAGAATCATGGTTAAGTCTCACCTATCAATGAACTTGCACTACAACTTTCATTAATACATTGAGATATGTGTCTATGATTCAGAATTATGAAAAATCAGGCATTGGAACTGATGAGCTGTCTTGATTTTAGTAGCATGGGAAGAAATAATGACAGAGTAATGTGGCATTTATTTCCTGGCATTTAAGTAATCCACTCAATCTGTGCAGGTATCTCATGCAATGATAACTTCACTTTCAAAGACTGTTAATATACAGTATGGCTTGATTAACAATTGTTTTAGCTTCCACATGACTGTTGTACTAACATTCTGTGAGTTGTTGGAAATATTTCTGCTTTTCTTGTACCGCATGTTTGCATTTGTTGGTTTTATATCCTATGAGTTAAGTTGTAGCCACTCCACACTATAGATAACTTACAACATCTGTCTGTGCTGTATTAATTATACCCCAGTCACTTCAAATGAAGCACAAGTTACAATATTTACGAAAATGAGGTCTTCATTCTTGCTTATGCTCCAGAACCTCCTGCTCATCTAGTTTTGGTACAATTATCTTTGCAATTGCTACTAACAATGCATGCGGCTGCTACTAACAAAAATACCTTCACCATTTTTGTTGTCAGGGAATCTAAGATGCAGCCACACCCACAAATAACTAATTTACGTGCACAAATGCTCACATGATTGACAGGAACAAGGCAGTGCCAACACCAAAAGTGCAAGCAGCCACAACCACTGCTTGGGTATTGGCAGAATTTTCCAAACTAACTTCGGCAGGAGTATCTTTGGGAATTTTTGGCAAAACAATGTCATTCACCTCAATAGCATCAATACTTGAATTACCCTTTGCACGACAGACAGATGCCTCAGGTGCGTTTGGTTCATAATAATAAGATGGGCTACAGCCCCAATTCCCATACTCGTAAGGTTTCGTGCGGTTCACATCAGGATACAATGATAATCCTGTGACTTCATCGCATAAAGTTGCACAGAGATCTTGAGCATGAAATGCAACCTCCTTGTGAGTACAGTTAGCAGCTACTTGGCATGGTGGACATAGGTCAGGCATCTCATCAAACAATGCTTGGAATGTGTCACCTCCGTTGCAGGCCGTCAACAGGTCAAATGCTGATTCAACCTCAGTATCAAAGTGATAGAACAGTGGCACATTTTCGTACATAGTTTGAGCGCAAAGACTTAAATTGGAGCTCTGGAAATCTTCACTAGTAGCAGGCTCGGCACACCATGACGAATTCAGCCATGGTATCATTGCGCCAAAAGAATCGGCGTAAGCTTGACGCGGGTAGTAGTAGATAGGTGTGTAACACATTTCTTGTTGTGTAGTATCTCCGAACTCCACGAAATC
This sequence comes from Stephanocyclus meneghinianus, assembly GCA_036940045.1. Lineage (NCBI taxonomy): Eukaryota > Bacillariophyta > Thalassiosirophyceae > Thalassiosirales > Thalassiosiraceae > Stephanocyclus > Stephanocyclus meneghinianus. Next base: position 15,605 of record JALLPC010000157.1, on the reverse strand, counting down.
TCCTGGGGCATTGGTAGTATCATAGACGCAAGTCTGTGTAATTTGGTCGCCAGGCAATAACTGCCGAATAGCTGGGACTGGTTCGTCCATAGACTGGTGCTTGAAATCGTAGTGGGACTCAGGTCTAAGATTTCCCAAGTTGACTCCATCGCGGACAACACTAATTTCCATGTATGTCCCGTATCTATGCATGTGGTGTAGAACACCCAAAATGTTGAGCGGCCGGTCCCATACATTTTTGGTGCATTCTGATGGAGTCGAAAATGTTATTGAAACACTCTTCTTGCCTGCCGGCAAGGGCAGCTGTTGAAAACTATTGACTCCTCCGACAAACTCCATAACACCTGCCTCCTGCTCAAGCAAGTCGGTAGTAAAGTATACTCGAACACCACTGCTGTCTTTCATTCCTTCCTTCAATGTTGGGTTGTAGTAGTGCACTTGAAGCACCAGGAATCGGTGCATCGCTCCTCCAATGGGAAGACCAACATTTTCTGGAAAAACTGAATCTCTACCTCCGACAGCCCAAGGCCATTTCATTTCTCGACAATCCCCCGGCATTGATACACACTCAGGGATAACTGTCAAATGTTTCTCTCCCTCGTATGAAAAATCATCGGAAGAACACGCATAGAGGATCATGTGATGTACATTTGCTTTTGTTGCTGGAGACAACACCGCCGAGAGACGAGTTACATGAATTGTCTTTGAAAGACATAGGTACAAGGTATAAACAATTGTTGGCTGAAAAAAATTATCGGTGGCTGTCAAAATAACAAGAGACGAGAAACTTACTTCCTCTGGCGCAAACCCGGACAATGGGCCGATTTCAGCAAGGTCATAGTATGAACAAATGTAAGGATTGGTGGGATCTGTTCCGCCTTCTCCCATTTTTACTGTAACGTTGGGCATGAGAATCTCAAAATATGGGAGCTCATCTGTGCTCGGAAGCTCCTTGGGAGCCTGCATGAGATTGACCTGGAACTGTCCACGTGCGGTGTGGGTCTCAAAAGCGTGACTGGTTCCAACAGCCCAGAGCATAGTTATAGTTCTATCTTGAATTTCGTAGTCATTTCCCTCAGAGTCACATGAGTTTTGGGGGATAGCAACACCCCAAGCGGTTTGTCCGTTCTCTTGTTTGGCAAATAAGAGTCTAACATCTTGTTGGTCGTCAAGGGTGGGCATTACATAGTCCATGGCGTGTCGATCTTCGGCGATCCATTCTCCACCCTCTTCGCGAACAATGACAAATGTGGCTCCTTTCATACCTCCGTTGCCATTAATGCCCAATGCCGTCCATCCTTCCGTGTTATCCAAAGCATGAAATCCAAGAAGGACGGTATCTTCCAAGGGTGTGTAGTACAGGAAGATATTATAGTCATCGCTTGGAATCTTTTGACAGTAGGACCAATCATTCTTATCAAAAGGCGACGTAACAGGATCAAAGCATCCTACTTCTTGTGCTGTGATGGGGATTGTGGTAACTATTGCAAGTAATAGTGCTCGGAGGACACAATTCATACCAAATTCAAACATGTCGTAGGAGGGATGATTTGTTTACTGTTCAGATTATGATGGTTGAATTTGTGAGAGGAAAGGAGGTCGTCTCTTGCTCTTCGTGAGGTGACGATGATGGTGCACGACTAGCATGGTACATCAAGCACGATTGTGTCCGTGCAGGAGAACAACAAAAAGGATGCGAAAATCAACAATGCATACCGAAGAACAAAACTACCATATATTGGAAAGGATTCAGGGGTAACATGTTACGATACCAAAATTTTTGAGTGCACGACAACGTGTTGCACGACACCAACAAGAGATTGCGTAAAAGTTGAGAAAATGACATAAGATGATACTCTTCTTCGTCTGCAACACCTGGCAATTCCCATACGAGATTTACACAGCCTCGTTGAATAAAAATATGCAACTCCTAGAGCGATCCTATTAGTGATTGGGACCGAGTGTTAAAAACAATAGCTACACACACACCAGGCATCTAATTGGAGGCCCCGAATGCCACTCTCTAGAAAAGGAGCACGAAACGTCTTACCTTGCGTGGACCTTACAGAGAAACATCCTCCACGCCTCCAGATCTCACGACAAACTTTACCATCGACTTTTCCTTCCCAACACACGACTTGGCATAATGATTTGACAATGTGGCACAAATAACTTTTTTACTCGCATAATGCAAACCGGCCACGGGAGTGTCGTCGTAAAAGCATTGCAACTTAAAGGACGCACCATCGCTTTGCGAATGGGACTTGTCTTCATCTAGCCAGAGACCAATGTCGCTGACGTGCCAATATCGGCCCATGGCCGGTTTGTGTGTATCGTTATTGGTCAATGCGGCACTGTTTCCGTCCGTCGACCAGTTTGCCACCGATCCATTCGTGACAACGACCGCAAACCGACGAGGCGGCGGATGAATCCATAAAGACTCATTGTCGGCATCATCTTTTGGAGTGGTATCAAAGCGAGAATCGAGAGTTCTGGCCATTCGTCTCAATGTCAGTCCCACTTGATTAACTAACGCGGCACCGACGGTGAGAGAGTTTCCAAATAAATGATGTCCGATGCATCCCGAAATCGAATCAATCACCAGCAGCGTCCCACACGATTTCGGATGAGGGCAATGTATTTCTTTGTCTTCGATTTTCGCCAACAGAGCCAGCAAAGAGTAAGCATCCGAGACACACACGACCGAAACCCGCTCCAACGCCTTCTCGGCCAAAATTCTGGCGTTTCTCTCTTCCTTGCCAAAACGACGCCCCGCCTCGACACAAAGAGAATAAAGTCTCCGCGACACGGCCTTGCCCTGCCCTCCCGAAATAACGTACACGACCCGCATACGATCGTGCTTCACGACGGATCGCGCCGCAATGCTCAACGACAATTGAGTTTTGCCGCACGACGACGGCCCGGAGAATTCGGTGACCATTCCCAACGGAATCCCACCGACATTCTTTCTCCCAGCGTCTTGCTCCGTGACTCGTTCAAGAACATCCAACGCAAACGACGACGCCACGAGATTCTCCGCGGAATCGAACGAAGGATGCGGTGCCAGCAAACGATCCAGCGCCTCGCTTCCCGTCTCGAGACGGTCCAACGCGACAAGATGTTTCGCGACGAGCGAATGAGCGCACAGCTCCAAGCCGGACGAGGATCCCACGATCCATTGCGGCGCGCCGCGGCAAAATCTCGACGCGACCGCCGCGATTTGGGCGGGACGACGGGAATGGCCGGCGAACGGATCCGAAAGGAGGGCGCGTGCCGCGTCGCAGCGAATGGCCTTGAGAGTTTCGAGAGGGAGGGCGACGGCTTCGGAGAGATGGAGGGGGTTTCGGGCGAGGAGGGCCGAGGGAGTCGTGATGGGGAGAAAGAAGGGAGAGGCGGAGGCGGCGTCGGGGGGGTTCGCGTCGTCGTCGTCACGACGGCGTTTGATTCCGGAGAGTGTTTCGCGGGTTTCCGCGGAGATTACTCGCATTTGTCGGAGGGTCGGCATGTTGATGAGGGGGTATATTTTGTTGACGTACAAGCGGATGTTTACAGATGTTGTAGTGTAAATTAAAGCAAGTAACCCAAATATGCAGTCCTATACACTTTATTTGCACTACTCTAGGTGATAGAGTTTCGTTTTCACTTCTTCTGGTGCAGCAATTGTGTGCTTTCCAATTGTCAAAGCAACTTTACTGTAAAAAGCATGTAATAAGCATGCAAGTTAGGTAAAGATGTGAGACAAAGAAGGCATCGCACAATGGGAAGTCGCATTGCTAGAATATATGTCGTCGAGTGTGATCAATCATGCCGAGGTGCAGTCGAATTTACAGACGCTTGCAAATGCTGCCGTCAAGTGTGCTGGGTTTGATGTTGTATCATCAACGTAAGCATGGTGCTTTTCATATCATTCTTTAAGAACTTTTCAAGAAGCAATGTCTTGACTTTTGTGTTTCTCTATTCTTCCGTTATGATGCCAGAAAAGCAAAAAAAGTCACAGTCTCCGTCGACAAATACGAATGTGCCATACTCAACAGTAATGCTGACACAACTACCTCCAATGCTGATGGCGATGGAGGAGGATGGCTCACATCCAGAGCTGCAGGCAGCCATCCCGGCACTGAAGCACCGCACAAATGCCATCAATGAAGCGTACCCCATTGAATGTTGTGGCATAGAGTGATTTTGATGGATGGCTTGGGCCGGCAGGGCTTACTGACCAAGCCTGGTACTGCTCGTGCTCAAGCAGCTGTGGCTACCAATGCTTTGTCACAGTACAATTTTTGAATGAATACGGCTCCAATATATTAGTCTGCTATTTCATTAGTTAACTCATCATTTTCACACTCTTGAAATAGGTCATCATATTCGAGAACGAAGGCGAAGGCAAAGAAAATAAAAAAGTCGGAAGAAAAAATGAAGGACGATCAACGTCAGCTTCGATCCATCACCACATCGCTTCAAGCGCCTATAAGGCTAAAATTAGATAAACTCCTATCTCATTTTGTCATCGATATAAACGAAGTTGGCAGAGGCTATGACGGGACTGTATGTCACGAGGAATCTTCGGATAGCAATGAATCTGTTTTCGAAGACGAACATTATTTGAGTGAGGACGAGAATCTCACTGATCCAAACTAGGCAAAAAATGATATTTTGCCAGCCAGAATATGTTGTGACGATGTGTGATCCTTACAAGGTTGAGCTGCTCATCAATCTATCGCTCTATTCCAGTCAAATATTTTGTACAACAAAATAAACATAGCTCGTGACCATCATTCGATCTCAATCCATCCCTTTCAACAAATCAGTCAAACACCCCCCAACCACATTACATCATCTCATAACAGAACCCAACCACAGCCGCAACATCTTTCGCCGTCGCCGGCATTCTCAATGTCATGGCCTCTCTAAAACAATAAACAATACATCTCATCCACCGTGAAAAATTGGCATAAAGAGGGCACCCATGGTCTCCGTAATCTGTTTTACTGAAGCCTCTTGAGGACCTGGAGGACGCTTGGAAATGCTTGAATTGCGGGTTGCAATGTTTGAATTACGGGTTGCAAGGCAAACACGAAACCAGCGCCGCACGTCCATCATCGTAAGGATAGCGCAGTTCGCCCAAACACCATTCCACTTACGGGACGTGATGTACTTCCATCGACTGCAGAATGGTGCATTAGTTTCCGAGATCTGATGAAATAATTCTTTGGCCTGATTCAGCTTGCTTAAACTAAGTTGACATATAGTTGGAATTTTCAATCTTATACGAATGAGAATCACTCAAAAATCATTCCAAAGATTATCCCAAAAATCGAAGGAAGACAGCCCTTGCAATTTTTCGACTTCTTCAGGAATTGTGCCTGTTAACTTGTTTGACTGGATGAAAAGTTGACTAAGGGATTTTAAGTTCCCAAATTCCGATGGAAGTGTCCCTGACAGAGAATTATAACTAGCATCGAAAATGGTCAATAATGCCAAATTTCCAAGTTCTGACGGAAGAGTGCCCCTCAGCAAATTTGAGCCCATGTCGAGAGTGGCAAGGGAAGATAAGTTTCCCAATTCTGGTGGAATAGTTCCAGTAAATTTATTATCACCGAAATCAAGATACTTAATGCGCACGGTTGACTCCCCTATCCACGATGGAATTGTGCCTCTTAACTTGTTTGCCTGGATGGATAGTTGACTAAGGGATTTCAAGTTCCCAAGTTCAGATGGAAGTGTCCCTGATAGATAATGTTGACTTGCATCGAATTTGGTCAACGATGCCAACTTTCCAAGTTCCGAAGGAAGAGTACCCCTCAGCTCATTTGCGCCTATGTAGAGAGTGGCAACGGAAGCTAAGTTTCCCAATTCTGGTGGAATAGTTCCATTAAATTTATTTGAGTGCAAGTAAAGATAGCGAAGTGATGCTAAGTCCCCAAGTTCCGGTGGAAGTGATCCGGTTAGACCATTATTGCTCAATGTGATGCTTTCAAGATACGAAAGCCCCACAATCTCTGGTGGTATTGTTCCGGTTACATCAGAGCTATCTAACGGTGATTAAAATCACGCATGATTTAGAGCGATCCAAAGACCTAAAACTGTCTATCGTTCAAAACATTGGCTTACCTAGATCCAACTTGGAAACATATCTGTTACTGTCGCATTCGACACCAGGCCATTCACACTCATGCTTCCCAGAACGCCAGCCGACACTTTCATCTATGAAAAATCCTGTTTTCCAGAACTCGTATGAGAGGAGGGCAAGAATGTATCGCTGATATAAATAAGCATCTGGTGCGTCTAGCTGTAATTCATCGCTGCTGGTTAGCCAGTTGAATGCGAGTTCACGACTCCCTTCAAAAGTCACATTCCGTCGAAGAACATTCTTTCGGATTTCATAACTGATACTTAGTGATGGCTGTGACGTTGCTTGCGATGACGGTAAGAATGATCGATTTTCGATGTCATTTGTTTCCGTGAATTGAATGTTTGAATCTTTCTCGTCTCTTGTGATTGGTATGGCTGTTCCCAGAGCGATTGTGATAGCTGCAAAAATAACTAACAACACACCAGTCCGAAGTTTCTTTGATGAGAACGTAATTTGATCAGGCCCCACAATCTCAGCTACCGCTGCAAATGGGACTTCAACTGGTACATTTGCTTCAACAAGGAATGCTTCGGGGATTAAAATCATATCCTCGTTTTTCTCGTCCTCGTGCTCGTTGGACAACGCTCGAACTGGTTCATCTATAACCTCCCTCAGGAAATTGGAATGTGCTTGATTGACTGGATCCGACGTATGTAGGCCATAGGTTGCATCGGCAGCAGTTGACCCTTGATCTCGTGTCGCAAAATCTGGTGGGGCTGCCGCTAGTTGCAGTGGTGCTACTGACTGATGAAGCATAGATGTCGCAGACTGCTCGGGCTTGCTCGGTCTAGTTGGTTTGATTCCGGAGAATAAATAAAACCGTGCAGCGAAAGGAACAGGTGGGCCGTCATCATCATCAGTGTTTCTCACATAATCTTTGGATACCTGCCCATCCTTCAACTTATGACAAACCAACAAGCTACGCGGAACATGCGGTGGCTCATCGTCATCGCTATCCAACGTTTTTAGTGCTGTTTCGATCCCCACATTCGTTTTAGGCACAAATTTGCCTTGTAAATCGTGAACGCCCGTCATATTGACGGATGGAAGCTTCAGATGGCCTGTGAAAGCCATTCCTTCACTTCTTTGAGGGGGAACAATCAGTGAATCGGACACAATCTCAGTCACACTTGCAGAAGACCGGGTGGGATTAGTGCTGACGATCGTATCGAGGTTAGCATCCGCGAACATCTTCTCTCCCTCTTGACTGTTTGGGGTATGACGGAAACCGCCTAGTGTGGAAGAGGTGTCTCTGCTCATGTCAAGAGAACACCGGTCACTAAACGATACTGACCTGTCAGCATTCGCCTTGCCAACATCAAGGTCGTCATCTTCTCCTGCTTCTGCGAATTTGATACTGTGATCCTTGACATCGAAGAAGGTGCGAAGTTGTATCTCTTCTTCTTTCAATCGGAACCATTCGGCAGAGAATCTGGGGGCATGTTGCAACTGGCAGAGGACCATTTGATACCGAGTGGCTTCGGAGACATACGCCTCATTTTCGCCTTCGTTTACGAAAGCGTTTGCAGCCGAAGCATAACGGTCGTCCGCTGTAGGAGGCGGGCGCGATTCCGACATGATGAACTCTTCGGTTGTAGGAGATTGATGGGGATGGGGCCAGCCTCCATACGGCTTTCTACCAAGATGACATACACCTGTATCATCTGTACAATAGATAGGCTACGGTTTCATCTTGGTGAAACCCTCCCAGGTTTGGACACCCACCTTTACGCACCACAGCTAATTGCTAGTAAATGCATAAATATATAGAGGTAATTTTGAGACAAAAGCTGGGAAAGAATCCAAGACTCCGCCAAAAATTTATCGAGCACGACCAGTAACAAATTAAGCCATCCACCATGGCGAAGTGGAAATCAGCTATTGCTCAACCGGAAGGGCAATTGGTTCGGATTCCTTCAAAACTACTGCCCTCCGATGCATTCCAGTCAGGGCGATATGTCGGGGTACACCCTTGAATGGGTGAAACATGACCAACTGAACAGCCCCTTCTCACCGTGATGTTGCATGTAAATTAGATGTAAATTGCAACAAGCACAACACATCGAACGATGTTTTCACGGTCACCGCACGATGGTGGAGGCAAACAGAGCCACCGCGGCCCCACCTTTTCACCCAATTACCAATTGGATCATCTCATGCGTGACGATGCGTCTCCTGGGACGGCATCTCCCCATCTTGCCGCCGATGAAGATGGCCATGCTGCTGATGACAGCTTTCACCAAGGTGATTCCGATGAGGATGGTTTGCTCACGCAACCTCCCGAAATCGAGCTTCATGACGTCGTCCACATCCCAAAATGCCGTCGTCTCTCGCTAACTCATGCTTTCAATGTGGGCTCCACCACGCCAGCCACCACTTCGCCGTCTTCCGAGCAATGCAGACATCACGAGTCTTCTTCCTCCACTAATGACGGCTTTCTTACCCAACCTCCAGACCTAGCCCTCCCGAATTCCAACATCTTCCAATCGTCTTGCGAACGTACACCCATTTTACCACCACCATGAGTCCTCACCGCCCTGGTCCCTCGGGAGGGTGGGTGAACCACCAACGAATGTACAATAATGGTGGATATCATCCTCAGCCACATCATCACATGTTGCCACCGCCTCCTCCAATAATGCAGCCCAGTTACAACTACGCGACAGGACCAGACGGAAACCCTGCCGTTTATTCCCATTCGACCATCACCCGCACCATGGGAGGACCAATTACCACTCCTGATGGAATTCCGGGAGGAGAAGGAGCGCAGCCAACGGTGTATATTCAGAATAATTATTACACTCTTCCCCCCGGGGCAGATGTTCCCGCAAATATGCAGCCTGCCCCACCATCGGGATCGACGGCGTCTGGGGTAGGAGCGACAGAGGGTTATTCACACCTGTCACAGCAGCAGGAATCGCACCAGCAACAGGTGTACATGGAGGGTCAGGCTGTTGGGACATACGCCCCTTTTGCTTATCCCGGCGGTGCGGCGTGGGAGCCGTCGTATCCTGGACCTACGGCAACCGAGGACGGAGGAGGAGGGCAGCAATATCAACAGCAACACGGGTCACCCGCGAAATATGTGCATTATGGCCGAGCAGGGATGTAATAGCATTTCGTTATGTACATTACTTGAACAAGGAGTACTTTTCACGAAGTCCTAGGATTTTGGATGTAGGAATTGGGTGCATCGCGAGTTATTTGTGAACGCATCTGATCTTTGTAGGGCGAAGGTTTGATGTGTCGCGTTCGGAGAGGTCAATTAGAATATTATCATGATTAGGTGATGTATAGTATTATCCGCAACAATCGTGGTATAGGGGTTGGGGATGACGTAGTAGTATGGGGAGTCCTGCATTAGATTACATGATGCTGGGTATTGCTTCCTTAGGGTCAATCATCCACTACACACACAAGGGTATTCAGGCAAGAGCGCCTCACTAGAGAGGCATCCTCCATTGTTTGTATTAGGAGTAATTTTGTAGCCGAACGAACTATGATAACATTTTAGTAACAATGTGGGTAATGCCTATCTGTTTCAACCTCTTTGCAACCTCCACCAGCTGTGGACCGACCAGCACCCAGCTCATTGCAAGCATAGTCAAATATACCGCCATGATTGAGCTCAATGCGTAGGGCTTGACGCGCCAAGGTGCGTTGAGCCACTTTCTTAACCGAATCAGTTGCTGCCCGCCATGATACAATTTCAGTTTGTCCGTCTTCATTTTCTCAATTTTTTTCTGTCTCGCCCGCACCATCTCTGCCTGCATTGCCTTGACAAAAGACATTGCGGCCGAGGATGATCCATCCGGTCAAAGACCCTGAGGTGGATTCAAGTGTTGACCTGCCCATCTGACTGCCCACGTAAAATGTTTTGGTGGAGGTAATGTTGTTTCACTACGAACGTTGGATGAATTAGTGTGTTGCTCGATTTCATCGGAATATTTGGGATCGTGAATTTGTGTAAGGGCAGTAACTACTGCCAGTTCTGCCACATCGTCTTGTCCCACTACTGAGGGGGTTGGAACGACTCCATTGATGCTTAGTTGCAAAGATGTGTTGTTGGTGTTCTGAATTGTACGACCAGTGCATTACATGGAGCAAACCAGATGTACAGCAAGGTAAATCAATTAGTTCGGACAGGCCATTTTGAATAGTCAAGCGAACATTTGTCACTCTCACCCTTTCTTCTCCGGTAACATCCCCCACTCTTAATACAATTGTATCTACCAATTGACTCTGTTTCAACAACTTTTCTCCCATATCTTCGTATCGAAACACCAGGGATCGAAAGACATTGGCCAACACATTTCCCAATCTCCATGGATTTCTACCCACATTCACATCACTAATTCGTATGAATTTAATCCGATCGGTCATCGCCGCCAATTTCAATGGCATGGTCGAATTATTCTCCGCCATCAAGTCTACAAACAATACTGAATTGTAGTAAGAATCAACTTTTCCCAAATTGTGTCTCTTCCTTTCAAACTCTCGGGCAATACTACTTTCAAACCCCTTCTCTTCATGCATTGTCCTCTTCTTTTCCAGTTGCTCTTCCAATTTCGCCCTCTCCCTCTCGAACTCCATCCACGCCTCTCTTCTCCTCTGTTCCTTTTCTGCCTCTTCCAATATCCGTCGAGTCGTCAAATAATGCACATAATACGGATGATTTCTGTCCGAACACCATTTGCTGACATCTCTTCGCAGTATCCTCATAATCGGAACACGAATGTAATCCGTCCAAAAGTTGGTGGGACAACAAGATCCCACGCATGAAACGAGTGCCGTACTCCCCGCTATCGCCTCCGCCAACGCCCGTCGATGACATTCCCGTATTTCCGCGGCATCGTCTGTCGCATTCCTCGAAGCGGAATCGTCTCCCATTACGCCGACGCGCACGTCTCGCTCCACACCAAATCGCCCACCAGCACGCAAAGCCTCGGTCCCCTCTCTTGTCTCTGTATCATTCCCTCCGACGCGAGATCTTGGTCGTATAAAACTCGATTCAATTTGTCGTAATTCCGAACGAAGGCCACCACGTCCGCGTCGACGTCGGACTGCATCAGAGTTCGGAGGATGCGCCGTCCGATTCGACCGGAGGCCCCGAAAACGACTACCTTGTGACGTTTGGGTGCGTTGGATGCCGGGAGGGGTTCGAGGAGAGTTCGGGGAGTGGGCGAGGATGGCTCCAGGAGGGATCTTTGACGGAGTGGTCGGAGTTGTTTCTTTTTGGGTGGCTCGCTTTGGGGATCCAATGAAGAGGAGGAAGATGCGCGGAGGGACGAGCGGTGCCGAGTGATGCCTTGGATGGGGTGTCTGTTGTCGAGGTTGCAGGGTGTGCTTGGGGTGACGGAGGATGGCAGAGGGGAGAGAGCGAGGCACACCGGTAACGATAGGGCCAGCAGTGCCATCCATGTAGTCGATGAATGCATGCTGATGTGAATGTTGTAGAACTCACGAGACCAGCAGAGCCTGCCACCGCTCCTGCTTGGGCAGAGACCCGGAAAAGACCATGACTGCGGGGAGGCCGCCAACACGTGTACCTCTATACTCTCGCAATCCTCAAAAGATCTCACAACATAACTTAGTTGAATTTTATAGATCTTATATATCTTTAGGAATATGGTATTGTACAATTTTTAAAGGTGATGTTTCTTCAAACTCGTGCATATTCTTGCATCCCGATCTATCCCGATGCATCTCATGTTCTTTGGAGGAAATGACTCAAGGAGGTATGGTATCGTACGATATGGATACAATATCAACAGATCTTCAAATGAGACTCTCCGTATCCCGCGTCTCGCTTATGTCTCTCAAACAATGCCTCCATCTCCTTTAGAAATATTCCGTGGTATGTGTCGACTACATCGTGCGAAACATCACTGCCTAAACAAGGGATATCAATCGCCGAGCCGATGACTACTTGGATCTTTTTAGGGTATGGAATGCCATACGGGATGAACCACCTACCCCTAAATCGAACATTGTGAAGATAGGCATGGCGTAAGATAACTCTGTTGCGACATGATGCAGCCGTTCAATCATGCTCACCAAAACACAAGAGGAAAGTATCCGATGTAACGAGCATAAAGTTCCATCCATCTACCCTTCGGTAACCAATATCCATAACTGCCATCCAAATGAAAACCAAACACTGGAATGATAGGTGAACCAGTTTGCAATGCCAGCTTGACGAATCCCTTGCGCTTTTTCAGATACAAGACGAGGTCGCGCGGATTCATAGGATCCAACATGAAGATTTCTTGAACGCCGCCCTAAAAACGGAAACAATCGATTCTTTTGTCACGGATGACACCACAATGCGATATACGACCCAAAGGACACGTTCTCAGCTTACGGGAATGAATGTGAGGCTCTTGCCGCGCTGCAACCTATCCAAAAACGTAGACTTGTCCACGGGAAAACTCCTCGCCCAAGAATACACGTTCCTCAAAAATGGAATGCGGAATATAGCCGATGACATGAGACAGCAGCCGTCCCGCCCGATCTTGCCGGGGATGCGTTTTAGACTGGGGCTGAATGCGAACACTGCGTAGGGAATTATGTCGTGCGGTTCGAATGCAAATATTACCGATTTGTTTTGCTCCGATAAGTCCAGGAGTTCTTTCTCGTTCTCGATGACGGTTTTTAAGCCTGAACGTGATGGGGAAAAGGCGGCATACAACGTGAAAACAGCAAGTCAAAAGTCGGTGGCGCGAATAAACACTATGACATGGCAAAAGGAAGGATGCGTACCGAAATATTTCTCCGCTTGAAATACCATCCAATCGCCGATCTTGTATCCCAAATACGGCGGATAATGATGCGGAAACACCAACGAAAGCGTGATCAATCCCAAAATGAGCATTCTTTCCCATTCCTTCGCGAAGAGAAAGAAATACAGCACCATTCCGATCACTATTCCATTCCATCCGAGGAAGAGGGTTACGGCGATGGTGGGCATGAGACCTGCGTCTTGCGGAGTTTCGTGTACTTTCCATTTTGATGGGTCGATGATGTTGTTATGGTTTGATGATGGCGTCCGATCTGCGCCGGTTGTGGACGCTGCAGCCGGTTCCGTTATTGTCAAAGCCATTGCGGGTATTGTTGTCGTGTGTTTACTTTTGTTTGATGAAAAAAATTGAGTTCTCGTTCCAGTATTATTTTATTCATAAATCATACACAGATCATTAACTCAGCATACACTCTCATCACATACAACATGGTAGGAGATGGTACGGTACGGATACCCTGATGATCAGATACTCTACCTATACAATATCATGTGATGGGTAAGTAGGCTGGGGGGGGATTGCGGGAGTGTTGGGGGTGTTGGGGGTGCTGCCCGCATAATTGTAGGACTTTTCGTGTCGACGTGAATTCTGTTCCTATGAGACGGATTGTGGGAAGTACTAAATAAAATCCAATAATCATCATATTGATTCTACCTTGAGGACTTTTCATCATTTGTGTATCTTCTAGTTTACTTTGTGATCCCAAGAACTAAACAAACGAGACCAATAAAGGTACATCGTATGAGTGAGAATCTAAATGCGATACTTGGTCTCTCGGGAGAAAATAATCTCTCTAGATCTCTCTTACAACCCTCATTTTCCATTCATACAGGTGTTCTACTGCTGCTCTCCTTAAAAAACAACCATGAGCGCCGAAGAGAAAATCCCACATGCCCCGGATAACGACCGTTTCGATATGGACTCTTTCTTTTTCGACTCAAATGGAAAAGTCACCTTAGAATTTTTTGACGCGATGGAAGCCATCTACATGGAAAACATTCTCTACGAGCAGCAGCAGTCGCTCTCATCGTCGGATTCTCCATCGGTGGATTCGCCATCAGTACAAAGCGAGTTGGAAGAATCTGAAGCTGATAAACTAGTATCGAAACCTACGCCATCGAAACAGCCGTCTATAGTCCACCACCTCAAGGGGCGGGTGGACGCCAACCAAAAGAAATTGCGTCAACTCGCTCATCAGCAACGCACCAAGTTAGAAAACCAAGTGCGCGCTCGTCGCAAGCGGCTCGCACAACTTTTGAAAGATCCCAAGGTTGTGATGAATATGGATAAAATATCCTTTGTTTTGGGGGTGTTGACAATCATGTTGATTGAAGGGGTCCTGTTGTGTGCTCCTCATCGAATGGGCCTGCTCTACACGACGTTGCTGGTGCCGCTAATGGTGGCGAGATATGTTATTTACAAGGCGGATTTTATGCATTATTTTATGTATGACTTTTGCTATTTCTCCCAAGTGCTACTCCTCATGGTAAGTTGAGTAATTGAGCAAACGTTAGAGTTTGACGCGATATGACTCAATTTGTACTCATCATCTCTTGTGTGACAGCACATGTACAGGTATCCGGACAATGTCGCATTAGCCAAGTCTTTATTCTCTATTTGCAACGGTCCAATCGCAGGAGCTGTGGTTATGTGGAGAAATTCATTGGTATTTCACAGCATGGATAAAATGACGAGCATGTTCATACACATGCTTCCACCAATAGTCATGTTCTGCAGGCGTTGGGGAGATTATTTCTCGGCGAAAGAGTTCCCATTCTACGAAGAAATGAATGGGACTTTCTTCACCAACATTATTGAGTTTTGGTGGAATCCTTTTCTGCACTATGCTATATGGCAGACAATTTACTTGATTAAGACAGAGTGGTGGTCTAAGCAAAAGTTGACATACAACCCCGAACTCATGACTTCGTTTCGTTGGCTGACTCATAAGAAATCATCTTCATCGTACAAACTTCTCAGCTATTTTGGAGAGCAGCATCAACTCGTGACATTTGTGCTGATACAAGCGATATATACGGTCTTGACGTTTCTGATCATGCCAATTTTGTGGCATTCAATGTGGCTACATGGGATCTATCTCTTGATAATTTTTGTCATTGCATTGGCGAATGGAGCAATGTATTATTTTCATGTGTTTGCAGTTCGTTATATTGAAGAGGTAGGAAAGCAAGTTTCTGCAGAGTAAAGCTGTGCCCGCTATGCACTATCAATCTTGTGATGCCACTCGGGACCATTGTTGTTCGAAACTACTCGTGTCTAGACAATTTTTTCTGTAATAACGAACAAGTTGCTCAGTTATCTTGAGCATTTTTTGTTGAGTCTCACTCCCAAATATCACTCAGATGTGCAGGGAGAATTTTGGATCAATAATTTCTAGGGCGTGGCATGAGCCAAGGATGCTCTCTGGGACCTCCAGCCAGTGCTAGGCACATGAACAGGACATAGGCAATGTCCTCCCCTTTATATGATACAGGAGAATTATTAAAAACAACTGGTGATAATCTTCTGAGAAAGATAATATTCCAGATATATACCTATCCAGTATGTCAATTCAGAAACTTCTATACAACAGTAAAAAGCTTTGTGAACCAATAACATTTCATCATCAGTTACAGCAGTTGAAAGAAATATTCAATCTTGCAACTGATAGA